>KK903300.1:0-10175 GCA_000696445.1 Aquilaria agallochum
TTTGAGACAATATGTATGGAAAACTTATATGCATGTGGCATATACACAAATGAATAACATAAGAGTATGTTATTATTGAGATCCTGAAAATCTTCAGTTCTGTGGTGTTTGGAAATGTTAGTGAGCAAATTATTGATCAGTTGAAGTCTGATATAGAAAAATGGGCATTAGTTGGCCAAAGAGACAGTAATTGATGAGCAAGAATGCATGCAGAGAATAAATTGCATCTCTGAGTTCTGGAACAAAGTCCGGGTAAATGAGAGTATGATTAAGCAAAAGCTAGAGTCAAATGGGCTAAACGAGGAGATGAGAATTTGAAATTCTTTCATTCTTCAGTATAAGGAAGAATCATGAAAAATAACATAAAAGGTCTGTTAGTGAATGATTTATGGAAGAAGGATTTGGTTCAAACGAAAGAAGAAATCCATAGTTCTTTGAATATTCTTAAGAAAGATAATGTAATAAGACCACAATTTTAAAGCCTAAAATTTAAGCAGCTGGATTCGAAATGGAAGGATAAGTTGGTGTTATGCATTTTTTTATTGTCTTGGTTCCAAAATGTGCCTCTCTGGGGGGGTTAAGAGAATATATGCTGGTTAGCTTACTTTGGTACCAATTTAAAATTTTTGCAAAAACATTGGCTGAAATGTTGATCATAAAAAGGTTATTCCTATCTTGATTGAGTAGTTGCAAAGAACATTTATAGAAAGAAGGCAAGTTCTAGATAGTGAGCTTGTGACAAATGAAGAGTATAATTAGTTTTTAAATATGAGCAGAAAGAGAACGTGATTGTTCAAAATATATTTTGAAAAGAGTTTAGACTAAATTAATTGGAAATTTGTTGACTTCGTGATACTTCAAACCAAGTTTGGTGAGAAATGGAGTGGCTAGACACAGGAATGCTTATCATCTGCTTTAGTGTCATTTATTAATCAAATAACTATTTATTTTCCTTGTAAAAACATATTTTTATTTTTTAATCTATAATTACCAATTTTGTAGTATTTTATTCTATTATAATTTATTGACTTGTTTAAAGCTAACAATAACAAATTATTAGTTTTTAAATTGGAAATATTGTTGTATGTTTAATTACAATTTTTTTTTAAAAAATGATTCCATGAATCATTTTCATTTAATGGATTAGATACCGAATTTACCACTAAAAAATATATTAAAAAAAAACAAAATTTACCATCAAACTCATCAAACTATCAAAAGTATCAAATTTAATGCTGAACTTTACTTTTGAGACTAAATTTACTACTGTTGTTAATTGACTATCAACTAAAGAGGAAAAATAACGGTTTTGGTCCTTCACTATTCATGTTTATTCTACTATTGTCCTTTTCCATGTGACAATCACATCATCTTCTTCAACCAATTGCCCAATGATCTCTTCATCTCCACTGTTTACAAGCTCAGCCACTTCGCTACTTCCCATTCCCATTTCATCAACGTCTTTTTCATGTAATTGAAGCTGATTTGAATTATCTTGAAAAGCTGCTTTTACAGATATTTACTCCAAGGTTGGTCCAATTGTTTTTTCTTTTTCTTTTTTTTTCTTTATATTTTCCTTTTTTTTCTGGCCAAAGATGTTAATTAAGAAGAAATTAAGGAGGTATATACAAAGTCTAATGGCAATAGCTTGAACACTGAAAAATTAGTATTGCTTTGAATTGAATCTCAGTTAATGGAGAACTAATAAATCCGGGGGGTGCTTAATAGATCAAATTAAGAATCTTTCAATTTCTTCTTACAGTAATTGCAAACAAAATAAGAAATAGTAATGATTTTGAGCAATTCTTGTTCTTGGTTCAAAAGATCTTTTTAGGAAAAGTCATCAGTTGCCACTATGAACTTGTGATAATTATATTTTCATATCTAATATGTAGATACTAATCCAGTATACTGTCTGACACTATCCATTGAAACAAAATGATCTGTTTTGCATCTAGTAAACCAATTTTTCCAAGGAGTGGTTCAAGTTCAATATGGGTAAGTTGAGTCTAGAGCTCCAGTTGTGCTTGCTTGGTGGGTATGGGAGGCTGGAGATGAAGGCTCATGAGTTTAGGAGTGTACAGTGGCGGAGCAGTGGTTGGATGATGTTGCCGGCAGGGGAGTGGTCTTTCTTCTCTTGAAGAAGATCTCATGATCATTAGATAGGAAAAGTTAGAGCACTAGTAGAAGAAACATAAGGAACCAATGACCAAAATTATTATTTTCTGCCTTCAATTTGAAGGTCACTTAACAAAGAAATGGCAAATATGATACTTTTTGTAATGTCAGTGATAAATTTGGTCTTGAAAGTAAAGTTTAGAATGAAATTTGGTATTTTTAAATGTTTGATGGCAAATTTGGTTCTTTTGCTACTTTTGAGTGATAAATTTGGTATTTAATCTAATTTTAATACTTAGGGGTGTGTTCAATGATCCACCAATTTAAGAATCATTCTTTTTTTTAGTAGAAAAAGAAGCATAGCATTAAAGAAAGAGGGGGAGAAGAAAAACAACCTAAGGGATAAGTTTAATATAGCCAAACAGCCATATAGGGTGGCTCAAAAGAGGTAGCAGTAAAAAGTGAAATAGAGGGTAAACATACTACCTATACAGTCTGCTAAGAAGGAAATAGTAGCAAAAAAGGGGCAAGTATGATTGATGAAAGTGCTGTCCCTATCAAGGTGAGAACCTTGTTTAGCAAGTAGATCCGTAACAGCATTTCCTTCCTTAAAGATGTGCTAAACTTGAACTAGCTTCATTAGATCTTTGAAGGATTTGTAATCCAAAATAAATGGCATTAGATTTGTAGAAGGGCATTGAGATGAATTCAATAATTTTAAGGCAACCAGAAAATCATCTCAATGATTAAAGGCCAAAGCTGATATTGGCTAGCTTATTTCAAACCTTCCTTAATAGCCCAAAGCTCAGGCATAAGGCTACTTGTAGAGCTCGTATTTTTAGCAAAGGCTAATATAAAGTTGCCATTGTTATTTCAGAAAATACTGCCAGGCCTAGCCATGCCTTCTGATGGAGAAGAAGACCCATCCATGTTTAATTATAGACATTAACTAGAGGGGGGAACCAAAAGATATTGACAGTTGTCATGCTTCTGGAAAGACCTACATTCACAACAGTAAAGGGGAAATATTCCAAAGTAGAGTGTCTAAGAGTGCAGAAGATGGAAGTCATAGGAAGAGATGCATTCTTAAAGAGCAACTTGTTGTGAGCATTCCAAAAATGACACAAAGAGAAGGAAGTCAAAATTTTCCAATGAACACCAACAAATGGGGAGGGATTTGGATTCTGTCAACCAGATTTTATGATGGAACTAACCGTGAGAAAGAGTTGCTAGGAAATGCCAAAATAGTCAAAGATTTGTTTACTATGAGGACATGTGAAAATGAGGTGCTTTAAGTCATCTTCTTCCACACTGTATCTCTTACAAACCTTATCAACATGCAAACCTCTTTGGTTAAGGAGGACACTAGTCAGAATTTTACCATAAAGGGCAAACCGGATAAAATACTAAATTTTTGGAACAGTAGGAGTATGCTACACTCGGCTCCAATTCTCACTTTCCTCTTAAGAACTGAGAGAACTGATAAGGTTATAAGGAGACTTTAAAGAGATTAAACCATCTCTGGTGAACTTCTGAATTTCTCTATCCTATAAACAGTCTTGAAAGGAGATAGAAATCACCTTGACTTGTTTAATTATACTATCAAGAAAGATAATCGATATTTTATCAAAGTGTGAGGTATCTCCAGAGAACATTTATCTAATAGAAAGATGGGATTCCTTTAGCCTTAAAGGGCCTAAATTCTGCTCCTAATAGTAACATCACCCAGCCAGTTGTAAAACTACCCAGAAGAGCTAGAGCCACTGAAAACAAACTTTTTCAAACCCATATCAATCAAATTATTGTTTTCTTATTGCCTTCCAGTTGCTTGGGGTCCTTGAGCCTACTATACTTATCAGTGAAAAGCCTACTTAAAACTTTGTTCTTGTCGGCCTTAACATTCAAAGATAACTTGAACAAATGAGCTTTATTGAGAAGACCATCCTTTTTAATCCCAAGACCCCTTTGTTTTTTAGTCCTAGTAACGGTATCCTAATTAATAGGGTGCACCTTTTTCTTGTCGGGTGAGGATCCCTAAAGAAAGAATCTACATATTTTATCTACATTATTAAAAGTTTTCACAGGGAGAACAATAGTGTACAAATAGTAATTTCCTATAGTGGAAAGTGTGGAATTAGTCAGCACTTCCCTACGAGCCAAAGAAAGAAACTTAAACCTCTAACATGCAAGCCTTCTGCTCATTTTTTTTTTTCTAAAATGAACTAACAATCAACATAAGACCATTTCTTATGGGTCAAGGGGTAACCCAGATACTTACCAAACTGCTTAGTTTCACTAACCTGCAAAATGTCAGTGCAACTAGCTCTAGTTTTACGGGAAGTATTATTATTGAACAAGAACCTGGTCTTAGCATGATTAGTACTTTGACTAGAGAAGGAGCAGAAAGTTTTGAGGGTTTCCATTATGGCCAAACAATTGTCAAGGGAAGCTTCAGCAAAGAATAATAGATCATTAGTAAAGAACAAATAAGTGAACTCTATACCATCCTTACCCATCCTAAAGCCATGCCATTTGCCACATTATGTTGAAAGTTAATCATTCTAGAAAGCATTTCCGAACACAAAATAAAAAAGTAAGGGGAAAGATGATCACCTTGCCTAATCCCTATAGAAGGGTAAAAAACATCAATCATAGAACCATTAACTAATATAGAGAGATTAGAGGAAAAAATACAATTTAGAATCAAATTTCTTAAAAGAGTCAGGAACACCAAAATAACAAAGAGTATTTCTAATGAAATTCTATTCAATTTTTTCATAACCATTTTCCAAATCAATCTTGAGAACAAGAAAGGCTCTTTTCCCCTTCCTCCTTTTGAGGGAGTGAAGAATTTCCTAAGCAATGATGGTATTGTCTGCAGTGCCTTTGTTAGAAACAAACGCAGACTAGAAAGGGTTAATAACAGAAGAAATGAAAGGCCTAAACTTGTTGACAATGATTTTTGACACCATTTTATAGGAATGTTACAAAGGCCTATTAGCCTGTAGTTGGTAATAGTCTCGAGAAGGTCCTATTCAGGAACTAAGGTAATCAAGGCGTTCTTCTAGCCAACAGGAAATATTTGGGATCTAAAGGAATGTTGAATGTCCATGATTGAGGTAGGACCAACAAATTTCCAACATTTTTTTAAAAAAATGGCATGAATTCTTTCTGGTCCAGGGGTTTTTGAATCCTTTATGTTGTTAAGAGCTGAGAGGATTTTTTTTTTTCATCAAGGATAGAAGTCACCAATAGGAGTTTATCCCACTCAAACAAAAAAGATAGAAACCAAATATTAAAACTTTTGTCAAGTGAGGTGGAAAAAAGTCCATGAAATACTTATCAATGTGTAAACAAATATCCTTATAATCTAAAAACTAGTTGCCAACATTATCTTTTAAACCCATTGTTGAAGTTTGCCTCACCATTGTTCTTGACCTACATCCCATATAGGCTAGGAAATAAGGCTTTATGCCTTAGTTCCCATATATCACTCCTTCATCCCACATTGGCTAAGAACAAAGCCTTAGTGCCTTTAACTCCTTATATAAGGAACTTAGTTGTGGCAATTAGAAATTGTCCTAAAATCTAGTTAGCCACTTAGCTAGTAAAAAGCTAATTGTAGCTTGTATTCTTCTTCTTTCATAGTGAAGTTCTTTTTCAGCTTGCTGCTCGAGGTTTTCCCTGACTTAGGGTTTTCCTCATAAATTCTCGTGTCTCTTTTCTTTGTGTTTACATTCTGATTCCTAACAAACTGATATCAGAGCCAAGGTTAGGTTAGTGATAGTTACTTATCGTATGCTCTGTGGTTACCCCTAAAAGGTATATCCTCCACATCAGAATATAAGCAGCTTTATCACTCACCTTGAGGTGTTAGGTACTGTTCTTGTGTACGGTTATTGTTCTCGTATATAAGTATTATTTGTATAACCGTATACAGTTACTGTTCATGGTACTGTTCCCATATACTAGTATTATTTCCATATATGATCACTATTCCCATATATGGTTATTGTTCACGTATATGGTCACTATTCATTGTTGGAGCTTATTTCTGCCTGGAAGGTTCGTGGCAGAGCTGTGATGGCTTCGACATCAACAAAGTTGGATATAGCACCACTCACGTATAGCACAAAATTTTCAATGTGAAAAATCAAGATGAAAGCAATTCTTATAAGTCTTGATTTGGATGAATCACTACTCGGGATGGCGACTATGTTCGGTACAGAGCTAGAGAATGAGAGAAAAGGCGCTAACTCAAATTTAGTTACACTTATCGACAGAAATTCTTTAGAAGGTCAGTAAGGAGACAACTGTTGCCAGCTTATGGTTAAAGCTTGAATCGCTTCTTATGATGAAAAGTTTAACAAGTCAACTGTATGCTAAATCCAGGCTGTACTCGTATAAACTGTTAGAAGGTAAGTCTATTAAATCATATCTTGAAGAATTCAGAGAAATCATCAATGACTTAGAAAATCTTGATGTTAAGACCGATGATGAGGATTTTGCTATGCTTTTATTATACCATCTTCCTGTTAGTGTTGTGCCCAAAAAAGCGAATCATGAGATGATTGTATTTTTGCACATTGAGTCATGATATTTTATTGAGGCATTAATCCAGCAATTTTGTTTGTNTTAGGGACTCTACAGTTGAGTGAGAGATCTCAACCGAAAATTAGGTATGAAATTTTCGAACACCCGGTTTACCCCGTTTCACTTGGATCCTTGAGGGTTTCGGTTAAATTCCGCTGCGCTGTTTGGCTCCCGAAACCCAACACTTCCACCATCATAAAATAGTTTCTGTGATACCATGCTTTATGGAAAAGATACAATCACTTTAGATGAAGAAAGTGGAGAAGACTTGTATTCAAAAAGAAGATCAATTGAAAGAAAGAATGAAAGAGGTTTATCTTCAAGATCGAAGTCAAAACATCAGAATCTTCATTACAACTACTGTAAGAAGTAAGGTTATATTAATGATGATTGTCACAAATTAAAAAAAAAGAATCATAATGGTGGCAATGGAGACAAGAACAAGCAGAGGCCACTAGATGAGGCTAGTGTTGCCACTCATGAAGATGACTTTACTTTAGTTGCTGAAAACTCATCAAAAAACAGCACAGAAGCTTATATAACTGCACAAGCAGATATTAGTAGAAGTGGCAAATGGACCATGGATTCAGCTTGTTGATTCCATTTGACTCCCCATAAAGATTGGTTTTGCACATATGAACCGGTCGATCAAGGAGTAATCATGATGAGGAATGACAACGCATGCAGAATTGCGGGCATCAAAGACATTAAAACTCGGATGCATAATAGGATAGTGAAAACACTATCAAATGTTTGGCATGCCCCTGATATGAGAAGAAATTTAATTTTTTAAGTTCATTAGAAGAGAATGGTTGTTCCTTTGTTGGTAGGGATGGTTCGCTGAAAATCGTCAGAGGATCATTAGTAGTCATGAAAGGCCAGCATAATGGAAAGCTTTACATTTTGGATGGTAAGACCATAGAAGGCCAATCTGCAGTTGCTGAATCATGTATGTCAGATGAGGAGGTGATAAAATTGTCGCAAATGCAGCTAAGCCATATGAGTGAAAGAAGCATTTCTGAGCTGAGCAAGAGAGGGCTACTTGGAGAACAAAAGGTTAGTAAGTTAGATTTCTGCGAACATTGCTTATTTGGCAAGAAAAAGAGAATCACTTTTACTATTCCTGCAAAACACAATACTAAACGAACTGTTGATTGCATCCATGTTGATGTTTATGGACTGTCTCGTGAGGCATATCTTGGTGGAGCTCGTTATATGGTTACTTTCATTGATGATTTTTTCAAGAATGGTTTGGGCATATTTCTTGAAGCATAAGAATGAAGTTTTTACCACCTTTAAGCAGTGGAAGACCATGATTAAGAAGCAAACCGGGAAGCAGGTAAAATGGCTAAGGACAAATAATGGTATGGAATTCTGTTCTAGAGAATTCAACCAATACTGCAAGGATCAAGGTATTGTATGCTATCTAACTATTCTAGGGACCCCACAACAAAATGGTGCAGCAGAACGGATGAATAGAACTTGTTGGACAAGGCAAGATGCATGCTTTCAAACTCAAGATTGGGGAAATAATTTGGATAGAGACAGTCTCCATAACTTGTTTTTTGGTAAACCAATCTCCTTATACTTTTATTGGTTTAAAGACACCTGAAGAAGTTTGGTCAGGTAGGCCGACTAACTATAATGATAATAAGATATTTGGATGTCCCGCTTATGCACATGTGAATAAAGGGAAGTTAGAACCTAGATCGATTAAATGTGTCTTTCTTGGATGCACTACAGGAGTTAAATGGTATAGATTATCGAACCCTCAAACTTCCAAAGTTTTCATAGCCAGGAATGCTGTCTTTAATGAGACATCCATGTTGCATAAAAAAGAAAAGTTGACTGTCACTAATTCAAGCATTGAAAAGGATAAGATTGAAAGCTAGGTGAAGCTCGAAATACATACTGGGAGACATGATCAAGATGTTAAGGATACACAAGTTAGGGTAAAGCAGCAAGCCTCAACTAATGACATTTAGCCTTCTTGTTCTATTGCTATTGATCAACCTCATCATAGCAATCAAGGTATACCTTGAAAGAGGTTAATTGAGGAAGCAGACTTTGTTAGGTTTGCTTTTGCAGCTACTAAAGAGACAGAGACTTGTTTTGAACCTACTAATTATAAGAATGCAACTAACTATCCAAATTCTACTAAGTGGGTTGTGGCTATGCAGGAAAAGATGGAATCTCTTTAAAAGAGTGACACTTGGACACTAGCTAAGCTACCTAAAGGTAAAAAGGAAGTCAAGTATAAATAGTTGTTCAAGAAGAAGGAAAGAATTTTAGGAGTTGAAGAACCAAGGTATAAAGCTAGACTAGTAGCAAAAGGCTTTAGCCAGGTACCAGGAGTAGACTTTAATGATATCTACTCATCTGTCGTGAAGCATAGTTTTATCTGAATGTTCCTTGGTCTTGTTGCATTAGATGATCTTGAGTTGGAGCAACTTGATGTTAAAAAAGCTTTTCTACTTGGTGATTTAAAGGAAGAAATCTACATGGACCAACTTGAAGGTTTTCAGGTTGAGGGGAAGGAGGACCATGTCTGCAAACTCCAGAAGTCATTATATGGTCTCAAGCAATCATCTCGACAATGATATAAACATTTTGATATGTTTGTTTTGAATCTTGGTTTTAGGAGAAGTAGTTATGATTCATGTGTCTACATGAGACCAGTCAGAGATGGCTCCTTCACATATTTACTGCTTTATATAGACGGCATGCTTATCGCAGCAAGGAGCAAGTAAAAAATTATCAAGATTAAGGCACAATTAAGTGCAAAATTTGACATGAAGGATTTAGGTGCAGTAGAACGTATCCTAGGCATGGAGATCAGGCATGATCGTACAGCTAGAAAGCTTTGTCTTTCACAAGAGAATTATGTACGTAAAGTTCTAGAAAGGTTTGGCATATGCAAAGCCGAACCAATTTCTACACCTTTTGCTGCACACTTCAAGTTATCATCATGTTAATGTTTGACGACAAATGAAAAAATTAAAAAAATGGAGAAAATATCATATGCAAGTGCTGTTGGGAGCATTATGTATGCGATGGTTTGCACTTGTCCTGACTTAGCACTTCCAGTTAGCATTGTGAGCCGTTACATGGCTAATCCAGGACCAGAGCATTGGCAAGCAGTAAAGTGGATATTAAGATATCTAAGAGGTACGACTATGACTTGTCATGAGTTTGGTAGTTCTACAGTTGGATTGATTTCTGATTATATGGGTAATATTGACACCCGACAATTCATATCAAGATATGTCTTTACTTTTGGTGGTTGTGCAGTGAGCTATAAAACTTACCTGCATGCAATAGTTGTTCTTTCAATTATAGAAGCAGAGTATATGACAATCACTGAAGCAATGAAGTAAGCAATTTGACTTAGGAATATTTATACAGAGCTTACTCAAGATGATCTTAGACTGGAGATATATTGTGATAGCCAAAGTGCTATTTTT
>KK903300.1:11973-28464 GCA_000696445.1 Aquilaria agallochum
TTTTAGTGTTTTAAAATCTAATAAATAACAAATGGCAAATTTGAGTCTTGTTAATAGAGAAAAATAAAATAAAATTTAAGGAAAAAAGGTTGTCCAACATTTTGAACTATTTGTAGTTTTTATGAGTTTTATCATATTTAGATCATTGATTCAAATAGACATAACTATGAGGTTTTTATAACATTTAAGTTCCAATTAAAATACTTTGTTCAAGTTCAAAAGTACAAAAAATTGATAAATTTTTATTTTTAAATACATTTCCCAAAAATATATTTAAATTAATTAAGGACATATTTGTTAAAAAATTTTAACTTATTATGGCTATTTATGATTTTTTTCACCATTAAAAGTTATATTTAATATATAACTTTAAATAAATGTAATAAAGCTAAAAAATAGAACCACCCTTTTTCTGTTTTTCACTCTCTTTGTGTAAAAATTAGTAGTTTGACATAGTAAAAGTTTTATACTTTCTCAATATATGTCATAAGAATTTATTTATTTTTTTCTAGGTAGATAAAAGTGTTAGGGTGAAATAATACTTATAAATGAGTAAGAGAAACCTTAATTGCACTCTCAGTATATGTCAAACAATTTTTGACATATAAAGCTAACTTGCAAGAAGAAATCGAAACATAGAACATCAACAAAAAAAGCATGAACCAAACCATTAAGATAAAGATCAATTCATTTACCATTAAGTTAGATTAACCCAAATATATTTTATAGGATTTTTATTGTCTAGAATCAATATTAACTAAAATTAATAATATATAATAATAATAATAATAATAATAATAATAATAATAATAATAATAATAATAACAATAATCCATTGAATAAAATTTTTAGGGTGTAATTGAATTTTAATTAATCTTTTATGTTGAATAAGTGAAAAATTCATAGTAATTAAACTACAAAAATATTATTCACTAAATTATTATACATATATAGAATTAGTTTTCAAATGATACTAATTTCATATAAAAATTTCATAAAAATAAAAATAAAACATTTTGGATTAATTAACTTCGAACAATCATCTCTTTTCTTTTCAAGTATATCATTTAAACTCTAAAGCCTCAAGTTAGAGCATTCATGACGCTTTATAACTCTCTAATAAGTAAGCCAATTCAACCATATAACTCTAATTTCACTTGACAATTTGAAAACTCTAATTGATATAGATGAAGCCAAGGGTTTAAATTCCTATAAGGCTTCCTAGTGCAAAAAAGACTATTGCTAAAAATCTAAATTTTTTGTAAATAGAATTAAACTTTTAGAATATTATTATTATTATTTTTCAATGTATAAATAACTACTAATTAAAGATTATAAGTTTTAATTATTATTATTATTATTATAGTTTGAATGGCAAGGAAAGGAACGAGGAATTCAAAAGCATTTATTAACAATTGAGGGCATATTTTTTAAATTTAACTAAATTTGGTGGTTAAAGAAATGATTTTTCCAAAAAAATTAAAGCCTAAAAACAATTCATGCATATTGCCACAACTTTGATTCAACTCATAAGATTTGACTGCCTCTAAACAAATAATAAAAATGGAAATAATAAGTTAATATTGTTCAGTATAGAAAAAGAGTTATTAGTTGCTAAGAATAAAAATTTGTGTTACAATATTAAAAGGGATGACCGTGTTGGAAAAATAAATATTATAAATTTTTTAATATTTTTAAAAAATGGAAAATTTTAAAAAAATTTCTGGTAAAATTTATCTTTATTATAATATAAGCAACTAATCCTAGGAACCAATAATTTTTTCCTAAAATTTTTCACAATGACCTTTGCTACAATAATAATATTTTTTTTATTTTCTCATAATATGCATTTAAGTCATACATGAATCATATGATTTCTCTCAGATGGACCAAAAACCTAAGCTTTGAAAGTATATATTCATCGAAGTTGGAAAAAAATTGATTGATAAAAAAATTTATATTCAAAGACATTTCTTATGATAGAATAGATTTAGGCCATACATTTTAAAATTAACTGAGTTTAGTAGACAAAGTAATTTTTATAGTCAAAATAGTATATTTCTTAAAAACTAAAGGTTAAATGCATACAACTTTGCATTTTTCCTCTCTTATTATATTTATAGTATTTCAATACTATTAAATATCTAATTAAAAAAGCAACCATATATTTAGATTTTTGTCAGTTGATTCTTTTATTTTACTATGATTAGAATCCTAATACTAACATAACTTTAATTAAATAGAAAATATAAAATTTGTAACACCCCTCATATCCCACATGAGAAAAATGTGAGAAACCTTTTGTGGATATATAAATTCAAGTTCCAGAATATAAGTACATAACATTTATTCTTTTCTAAATGATAGCCTGTATAGTGTGACTTGGTGTTCCATTGACTGGTTCTGGACTTAGATAATTACAAATGACATCAGAGCCAACTCAAGATCAATATTACCTAATATTAATACTATATAATAATAATAGCAATAATAACAATAATAATAATAATCAATTGAATAACATTTTTATGGTGTAATTAAATTTTAATTAATCTTTTATATTGAATAAGTGAAAAATTCATAATAATAATCCATTTTGGATTAATTAACTTCGAACAACCATCTCTTTTCTTTTCAAGTATATCATTTAAACTACAAAGCTTCAAGTTAGAGCATTCACGAAGCCATATAACTCTCTAATAAGTAGGCCAATTTAACCACATAACTCTAATTTCACTTGACAGTTTGAAGCCCCAATTGGTATAGATGAAGCCGAAGGTTTAAATTCTATGAGGCTTTCTAGTACAAAAAAAATCCTATTAAAAATCTTAATTTTTTTATAAATAGAATTAAAATTTTAGAATATTATTATTATTATTTTTTAATGTATAAATAACTACTGGTTAAAGATTATAAGTTTTAAGTATTATTATTATTATTATAGTTTGAATGACAAGTGAAGGAAAGAGGAATTCAAAAGCATTTATGAACAATTAAGGGTATATTTGTTAAATTTAACTAAATTTGGTGGTTAAAGTAACGATTTTCCCAAAGAAATTAAATCCTAAAAACAATTCATGCATAATGCCACTCATAAGATTTGATTGCCTCTAAACAAATAATAAAAATGGAAACAATAAGTTAATATTATTTAGTATAGAAAAAGAGTTATAGTTATTACGAATAAAAATTTGTGTTACAATATTAAAAGGATGACCATGTGGGGAAAATAAATCTTATAATTTTTTCAATATTTGAAAACATTGTAAAATGTAAAAAAAAAAATTGCTGCTAAAATTTATCTTTATTATAATATAAGCAACTAATCCTATGAACCAAGAATTTTTTCCTAAAATTTTCACAATGACCCTTGATAAAAAAATAATTTATTTTATTTTCTCAAAATATATGTTTGATTCATACATGAATCATATAATTGCTCTAAAATAGACCAAAAACCTAAACTTTCAAAAGTATATATTAATCCAAGTTGGAAAAAAAATTAATTGATAAAAAATTTATATTCAAGGACATTTTTTTTATGATAGAATAGATTTAGGCCATACTTTTTAAAATTAAATGGGTTTCATGGACAAAGTAATTGTAGTAGTTAAAATAGTAAATTTCTTAAAAACTAAAGGTTAAATGCATACAACTTTGCATTTTTCATCTTTTATTATATTCATAGTGTTTTAATACTATTAAATATCTAATTAAATAGGCAACCACATATTCAGGTCTTTGTCAGTTGATTCTTTTCTTTTACTATGTTTAGAATCCTAATACTAACATAACTTTAATTAAATAGAAAATATAAAATTTGAAACACCCTCATATCCCATATGGAAAAAATATGAGAAGTCTTATGTGGATATATAGATTTAAGTTCTAGAGTATAAGCACATAATGTTTATCCATTTCCAAAAGGATAGCCAATATAGTATGGGCTGGTGTTCTATTGACTGGTTTTGGATTTAGATCATTATAAATGCTATCAGATCTAACTCGAGACTGCAATGATGTGGCATACTGGGTATACACATACATCATCTTCACTTACATAAATTTTTAGTAAATAAATTTTATCCATAAAATTATTTTTTTTCTAGTCAATACATATAGGTTTTGTGTGAAACTTTAGTAAGAGTTTCATCAGATAATAAGTTTTCATGGTATATACTCATAGAACTTTCAAAACTAAAAAGACTTAATTGACAAAAAAATTATGTTCAAACATGCTTTTAGGGATGTTAATGGGTTGGATGAAGAAGTGGAAACCCTACTCGCATCCTTCCCATCACCCATCGAGTAGATAATTTTCACATTCATATCCCATTCATTTTTAGATGGATTGAGTCAAGTAAAACTTATTCACCTACCACACTTCCATAATCACAAATATATATGGGTTAGATGTGGGGTGGGCGAACCCCAAACCTGCCAACGGGTGAAAAAGAATCCAATCAATTATGAAAAAAATCTGACTCATTGAATCGAATGTTACTGGATGCCAACCGAACTGGATATCCGTTGACATCGCTAAGCCCTTTTAATAATACAGACTTTAGCATGATTTTTACTATATATTTAAATATTTTATTCAAATAAAAGATTTAGCTCTAAATATTTTTGAAATGCTAAGTTGATATTTTAAGTTTTTTAAAATATTTAGTAGTACAAACTTTAGCGTGAATTTTACCATATATTTAAGTCTTTCATTTAAACAAAAGATTTGGCTATGAAAGTTTTTGAAATGCTAAGTTGACATTTTAAATTTTACAAATTATTTATTATACTTGAGGTATTGTTTAATAGTAATATAGAACCAAGCCAAATGTTTGATGCAAAAAAGAAAAAAATAACAATGACAATTTAAGAGTTTTACGTAAGATTAGCACAAAAAATTACATCTAATATTTAATTCTATAACATAGAATCAAAGAAGGGCAAGTTTGTAGCAAAAGATTAAATTTAGTGGCAAACTTAATGGTTTCTTTTAGTGCTTTAGTCTTAATATAATTCCATTTAAATAGACAATGATAAAATTGGATTTCATTAAAAGAATAAAATGACTTATAATGTAAGGGTAAAAAGGGGCTTTTGTGTACGCTCATCTTTATTCAACTTCAAAAACAAATAATAATGGTACTATTTTTTCATTTCTTTGAAGCCATATAGATATTGTTTCTTAAATAGGAAAAAAATTCACATTCTCTAGAAGTAATATGAAAAAAGTAGTATGTTCTTTTTTTCTAGGTGAAATTTTCATGCATATATATATATAGACACATACACACACACATAAAACTGTAGCAAGAGTTTTACCAGATAATAAGCTTTCATGGCATATACTCACCCTAGTTGCAAAATTAAAAAAACTTGATTGACAAAAATTTTATGTTCAAAGCTATTTTTTTATAGTAATATAAACTTTAGCATGATTTCTACCATATATTTAGACATTTTATTCAAATAGAAGATTAGCTTTAAAGGTTTTTGAAATTCTAAGTTGAAATTTTAAGTTTTATAAAATATTTAGTAGTGTACACTTTAGCATGAGTTTTACCATATATTTAAGTCTTTTATTAATACAAAAGATTTGACTTTGAAAGCTTTTGAAATGTTAAGTTTAAATTTTTAATTTTTATAAAATATTTATTGTACTTGAGGTATTGTTTCATAGTAATATAGAACCAAGCGAAATGTTTGATGCAAAAAAAAAAAAATTTAATGACAATCTAAGAGTTTAAGGTAAGATTAACACAAAAAAAATACAGTTAATACTTAATTCTGTAACGTAAAATCAAGAAAGAGCAAGTTTGTAGTAAAAAATAAAATTCAGTGGTGACTTAGGGGTTTCTTTTAGTGTTTTAGTGTTAATGTAACTCCAATTAAATAGATAATGACAAAATTGGATTTCATTAAAAGAACAAAATAACTTATAATGTAAACGTAAAAAAATCATTTAACATTTTTGCATCTTCATACTTTTTATAATACTCATAAAATAAGATATGTCGTGACCATGTCTCAATTAAAGTATAATTTATATTAAATTTTATGTACATAAAGTCATAAGTCACATTTTTTTGTATAAGTTAATTAAAAACTATGTTACTTTTATTAAAAATTGTTCCCATTATAAAAAAATACCATAATAAACTAGTAAATTTTTATTTCTATTTTTTAATAATTTTTTTATTTCTATTAAGTTGAAGTCCTAAAAAAAGTTAAATGAAATCTCACCCATCAATTAATCTTTTATAGAACTAATTACAATTTGTCCCCTAAGGTTTAGATAATATTATACTTTGCCTTTTCTATTTAGAAATTATACACTTTAGCCCTACCTCGTTAATACAGTTTGATGGTAACTTTTGAAATCTTAATTTAATCTCTATAGTATTAATCTAAAAGTAATTTTAATCTATATGGTATTTTTTTACAGTTAAATGATATTTAAAAGATATTGTTTTGCATTTAAAAAAATAAAAAAAAAAAGAAAAAACTAACAATTTAAAATGTCTATTAACTGTAACAAAATACTATAAAGATTGAAATTATCAGAAAATGACTACCGTATTATTTAAATTGAAATTTTGAAAGTTAATATTAGACTATATTAAAAAATTAAGGGGCAAAGTGTATATTTTTAAAACAGAAAGGCGCAACGTGTAATTACACCTAGACCCAAGGGCAAATTGTAATTAAGGTTTTTTTTATGAGTCGTTATTATGTAGGCCTGCGTTAAACTTCAAGAGGGGTCTTTAAGTTTTATACTTTCTACAGAAACGTCTTAATGTTTAAAAATTTATAAATTTTTACCTTTTGAACTGTAACTTGGCTCTGATACCATTTTTCCCAGATTTTATAATTTCAGCAATATTAAAATGATTAATAAAATTAAGATGATTATTAACAAAACTATATTATGGATCAACATTAAGAACAGGAAAAACATACTAAAAATACATCAATTATTAAGGCAAATACAGAATACTTACAAAACTGGTGAATACCAGTATATCACAATCTCAAGCTTAAATAAGGCAAACCAGAAATCCAAGGATTACCAGAGCACACAAGCACACTTAGTCTATATTTTACAGTGAGAATGTTCAGCATATGAACTAGAGAGAAAACTTAGAAGCTAAGAGAATTTGTAAATGTTGATGGATTTATGCCTTCAAGGGAGAATGAAGCTTCCTTTTATAGCCAAGGGAGGAGATTTCTGGAGATAAGGTTGAGTAAGCTCAACCAATCTGGAGGGGGGTGGAATCTTGGGCCATCTTCAGTAATGCCATTATTGGAGATAGTGGAAGACAGCTGTGATAGCACCTTCAGTAGTGTTATCATTAGAGGTAGTGGAAAACAGCTGTTGCTTTTTCTGGAAGACCTGCCGACAGTCCTATTTGGGCCTAGGAATTCTTGGGCCTGATTTGTTTTCTTTTTGGGCTTGCTCTTGGGCCAGGTGGATTCTTGCAGACTGAAGAAGTTTTTGCTTCAGTTCTTCTTGGGATATTGGGTTGTCTTTGAATTGTTGGTCATGGAAGAATTGGTTCAGCATCTGGTCCAAAAAATCTTTTTCTTGTTCTTCTTCCAGGATTTCCATTTTTTCAAAAGTAATATTTTCTGGAAGGTATTGGTCTAGAATACATTTATCCCACCATTTTATTTTCCAAATTCGTTCTAGGCAGGGAGTGTAATGTCCTTCTGAATCTGCTGGTTGCTTCTTATAATTCCATTTCAGGATCCATGGAATATGATTCATAAGAACAAAATAAAAATCTAGAAAAGGTACTTGTTCTCCTTTTTTGATGAACTGGGCTTGGTACATCATAAATCCTTCGAATGAAGCGTTTACTTGTTCTGGAAAGGATTCCCTAAATAATCCTTTGCTTTCATACCAGACATGAAACCAATTTGAAAACCTCGCTACTTGGTAGTCCCAGTAAGAGTAAAGCGTATTTTCATAGTTTCCAAGTGAAATGATTCTTCTTCTGCAAGTCGGATTTCCCCATTCTTCAAAAGTTAAAACCTTTTTTATTTTGAAGGAGGAGATTCCCAACTCAGTAATAAATTTTTCCTTGGTTTCCCCTTGATCATTTTTGTAGGAAACTTTAGTCTGTCGGGGTTTATGTTCTATGTCGATGGATCCCGTTTCTTGGAGTATTAACTCAAATAATTGAATTTTCTTAAGTGACTGGAATTGCCACTGTGGATTCTGGTAATTCGGCCAATATTTCTGGGCCAAATCAATTTCAGAAAGACTTTCAAAGTCTTTGTTTTCTGGAGCAATTAGGCATTGCTTGTCTATTTCTTGGAATTCACTCTGAATTCCCATAGAGAATAACGAAATTCCTTGGACTGTGCTTGGTCTGATATTCTGGATATTCTGGGAACTCTTATTCTTGTTCCATAAGACTATATTCTGGGAACGTTTAATTTCTTCATTCCAAATTTCCTTGGGATTATCAATCCTTGATTTGCTCTTGGAGGACTCTGCCTCTGATTTCTTTCTTTTGAATGGGATGTCCTGGAAAGTCTTTTCTGACTTTTCGGGGATTTCTAGAGGGAAAAAATGCTGAGCCAGAAGGGCCCGAGTTAATTCTAAATCCATTTCGTAACATGCTTCTTCCTCCATTTCGTCCTGATCTGGTTCTGGATGGAGAATTGCTTTGTTCTTCTGGTTGTTCAAATTTTTGTTATCTGCCATCTTCCCGCCCCTGCAAAAATTCTCTTGTCAAGAAGTCAGGAAGAGAATTGGTTTCTTCAGCAATATAATCAATGTCAAAATCGAAAGTAGATAATATTGCTTGCCATCTAGCAAAAATTTGTTTGGAGGCCAGATTTTGACAGCTTTACAGTCTACTCTGATTAAAAATGTCTGGTTAAGGAGATCTTCCTCAAATTTAGTAATACAAAGGACTATAGCTAAAATTTCCTTTTTTATGGTAGCATAATTTTTTTGTGCCTGATTCCAAACTCCTGAGGTGAATCGGACCAATTGTTCTTTGTTATTAATTTTCTGTTTTAATATTCCTCCAAATCCTATATCACTAGCATCCGTTTCTACTATTTTAAAGGCTGTAGGATCAGGAATATTAATGCAGGGTATTTCTTTTATTCTTCTCTTGATAGTTTAGACTGCCTTAGTCTGTTCTAGTCCCCAATCAGGAGGATTTTTCTTAAGCCTATCAAACAAAGGTTTGCAATCTTTAGCCAAATCTTTGTAGAAGTCCGCAACATAATTCAGACTTCCTAAAAACCTTTGCAATTGTTTTTTCTCTTTGATTTCATCAGGAAATTTTTCCGCAAAGCTGATTGATCTATCAATTGGTTTTATTGTTCCTTTAAAAATTATATGCCCTAAAAACCTTATTCTGGTTTGGAACAATTCCATTTTCTTTGCTGAAATTACTAATCCTGCTTTTTCCACTATTTTGACAAATTCTTGGAGGTGCTTCCAATGTTGTTCTAGAGACTGAGAGAAAACAAGCACATCATCAATATAAACAATAGTGAAAGAATTATAAGGATTAAAAATTTCATTCATTATTTTTTGGAATTCTGAGGGAGCATTCTTTAGACCAAAAGGCATAACGTTCCATTCATAATGTCCAAACGAAACGTTAAATCCAGTCTTATATTTTTCTTCTTCAGCAATCTGTATTTGCCAATATCCTAATTTCATATCAAATTTTGAAAAAATTACCGAATTATAAAGACGGGACAAAAGGTCTTTCTTGTTAGGTATAGGGTACCTAATCCATCTCAATACTTTGTTGAGGGGCTTGTAATTAATTACTAGTCTAGGAACTCCTTTTTCAATTTCTGAATTTTTATTTACATAGAATGCAGAACAGCTCCATGGGGATGAACTATTTCTAATTAATTTCTTGTCCATAAGTTCTTGGATTTCCTTTCTGCAATGCTTCATAAGTTCTTCATTCATTTGGATAGCTCTACATCTTGTAGAGATATCTTTTTCATTGAAATCTGGTTCATAGGGAAGATTTAGAAGGTGTTTTTTTCTTTCCCAAAAAGCACTTGGGATTTCTGAGCAAATTCTTTTTGTAATGTTTATTTTAAAACTTTCAATTTTTTGTTCTAAACCTGGAAGTTTTTCTTCAATCCTTTTGTGTTTAACTTCATCTTGTAAACACATCAAAACATTCTGTTTTCTTCCTAGATCTAGGTTTAGTTCTTCAAGTAAAGTTCTTCTAAGTGGTTCTGCAAATTCAAAAGTAATTTTCTTACCAAATTTCTTAGTAGAAATTCCATTTATGTTTACTTTAAAAGGCATTATTATGGCCAAAAATGGGGTTCCTAAAATTATTTCTTGGTTCATATTTAGAAAGGTAAAGTGTTGCCTAATGCAAATATCCTTGTTACAAATGTCAACATTTGTAAGCTTGAATCTAATTGGCATAACTTCTTTGTTTGCAGCAGTAATTGTTCCAAAAGATTGGTCTAGGTATTGGTGTGGAACGATTCCTTCTTTAATACAGTTTCTATCTGCTCCTGAGTCAACTAGCACGATAGTGGTTATTCTAAATTCATTTTCTATTACCAGAGTAATTTTACTAGTAAATCTTTGGTTTGGCATGACAAAGACTTCATTTATTTGAAGGGGATTTTCTTCTATAATATCTTCTGGGTATTCTCTTTCATGACTTGATTCTGGAATTTCTTTCCCTTTTTGTTTTGTTTTAAAACCAAATTCTTCTAGATCTTCCATGATTAATTCATCTTTTAGGAGATCTTTAGAGTATCCTTCTAGATTTTGAAGTTCTAAAATCTCTATTCTGTTCTTGAGAGATTTTATTTCTTGTTTTACTTCAGAAATTTCTCCTTTAAGTTTTGCTATTGTTGGTTCCTTGTGAACCTTTTGAGCTTCTCCAACTCTTCTTAAGATTTCATTGAGATTATAAACAGGAGGTTTAGTAATTTCTTTTATATTTATCTTCTTTCTAGAATTTCTCCTGCCATGGTTTTAAGTTACTTGATTATTTGCTTTCTCAAGGTGTTTTAATAGAATTTCTCGCTTTAATTCTGGATCTTCAAATTGTCTTGCTAATTCTAAAATTCTTTCATCCTCATCAGTCAAGACATTTAATTGAAGAGTGTTTATTTGAAGATTATTAAAGGTATTCTGTAATTGACAGGTATCACATTCACAGTTTGATTTGCAATCTTCTGATTCTTCAGTGCTATCAGTAAGACCAATTTCATTTAATTCTTCTGAGTCTGAGGTTTCTGAAGATTCATTTTCTATTTCCTCTGGTTCACTTTCACTATTTATTAAAATTTTCATTAAACTCTTTTTTAATTCTTCTTCTATTTCTAAAGAGTTTATCTTTTGCTTAGTTCTACACTTATTAGCAAAGTGACCGGGCTTTCCAACAGACTTTCTGGTCTTTGTTTTTATTGGGCTTTCTTTTTCTAAATCTTCTTGAGGTTTCAGGCCTTTCCTCAAACTTATTATTTGTATATCTCTTATTCTTCCTATAGGGCTTATACTTCTTCTTTTGTTTTTTGGGCTTATCCTCTGAATAAGGCCTTTGAATATCATAACCAAACTGGGCACAGAACTAGCCCATTTCTTTTCTTCCTGCGAGCCTTTCTCGCTTGATATGTTTCTGCCATTTCATTTCATGGCATAGCCTTAAGCCTACTTCTTGGATTTCTGCCATGAGTTGGCCATAAGTAAATTTTCTAAGTTTAATTGGCCTTGGGTTTTTCCTTTGATGTGGTCCATGACTAATTGGCCAAAATGTTTGGGAAGTCCTTGTATGAATTTTTCTTTCCAGATGGATGATCTACAATCTTCTCTTTCATAAACTCTAGTTAAAAAAGTATTTTTATACCATTCTAAGTCAGTTAAAGTTCTACATCTTAGATTTAGTAGTAACTCACTATTTCTACTTTCCTTGCTAGATGTGTCTCCTATAAAATGTGAATATATGGTACAAAGGAGAGTGTTTATTGCATCTAGTTCAGAAGTCTGCATCAGTTGATTATTCTGTTGATAAGTAATGATTTTCCTAGCATTTTTAATTTCTTGCCTACCTTATTCTGTTAGACATTTGTCCCACCAATTTTTTAGTTGTCCTATGAATCCTACTAGGATCATTTCTGCTATTTCTGGGTCAAAATTTTCTACTTGTTTTATGGCGGCTACACTAAACATTATCATGTTTTGTATAATATTAATTATTTGATATTCTGAAAGTCCATCTATATTCCATTCTTTTATTGTATCTCCTTTATATTCCGCAAAGTAAGGTCCATAAATATTATCTAATCTTCTATCTACCGGGGAAGGTCTAGGTTGTGCATATGGGTGTGTTATATTCCAGTTCCAAGTGTATAAGGGTTTTCTTCTTTGTGGTCCTCCTCTCCCCCCCTGAAAATTGATGTAGTTAAGCTCAGTAGGTTCTGGTTTATGGGAATCAAGTAATTCTTGAATTTTAGGAGATTCATTAAGACTATTGATTTGAAGTCCTTTTTGTTTCTTTTCTGAGAAGTCATCTTTGAGGGTAAGTTTAGCTATTTGTTTTGCTAATTCTGATATTTTATCATCCGGTTTTAATTTAAATTCTGGTTGTTTTTGGGGAAAATTAATGGGTGATTTACTTGTTCCTGGAAGCAATTCTGTTTTATACACAGAAGATTTTGTAAGACCAAAGTTTCTACGGTCAATAGAATTTTCTATTCTATTCATTTGTTTTCCTATAGACTGAAGGTAGAGATTAGTATAGTTATTTTGTTCTACTACATTCTGGAGGTCTCTAATTTGAACTATCCCTTTCTTTATCTCTTCTTCTGTTTCAATTGTTTTAAAGGGGGCAGCAGTTGTTTTAGAATCCTTTCCTAGCACCAGGGGTACACTGGGTGGATGTGGTGCTGTGACTTCTTTTCCTTCTCTGGTCTGATAAGTAGACCAAGTTTCTTCTAGGACATCTATTGTCAATTTATCATCTAACACAAGTGTAGGAATAAACCATTCGAAAAACTTTAAGTTTTGTTTATTCCTCATAATCCTTTTATACCACAAATGTTTTATTTCTTTTCTTTCTTCTTGGGTATAAGTGTTGAAATACCATTTTCTTTTAATTTCATTTCTCTTGGACCAGTAATCTTCATTCAGGCTCTTTGGGTCAAACCTAAAAGGTTCTTGTAAAACATTTAACTGAAAATCTGAAAAACTTGGGTTTGGAGATCCTATTGACACAGACTTTGTTTCCTCTTCCTGGTTATTTCTTTTCTATGGTGATGGAATCCATTTTATAAACAGGATGATAAATTTGTTCTGTGGATTCTCTAACTCCTCCAACCAGTTTTTCATGTTCGGATTCTGGTATTTGAGAGGTTGATGCTCTTGAGGATGATGGTCTATAAGATATTCTTGATGGAGTCCTCTTAGTGTCTAGTTCTGAAAAATCAATTTTAGTAATTCTATCTTTACTGAAACGAATTTCAACTTCTCCATTGTCATATTCAATTATTCTTTCTAATTCTTGTGGTTTCACATTTTTAATAGGCTTATTGTTTTGAAAAATCCATTTTTCTGGAAGCCTAACATCTTTCCATTTTATAGGCTTGGGAACCACAATGTTTGATTTTTCTGTGTTTGCTTTTAAAAGCAAAGTTTCTCCTCGTGTGTCATATTCTAGAGCCTTAGGTTCTATCTGGGTTGTCATAACTTTATAATAGATCCTGTAGACTAAGGCTAAATTTTGAGATCCTTCTAACATATCAAACCCTGAAGTCATTATGTTTGTAGTTAGGGTCTTCATAATATGGGGGTCTTTTAAGGACACTGTGAAATTGGGATGACAATTAAAAAATATAGGTCCATCACACAAACTTGATTTTACAATTCCTAAAAGAGAATCAGAAAACTTATTATGTCTTTGATCTCTTAAAGCAATTATAACAGAAGTGTTTAAACCATTTCTTGTTAGTGGTTTTAAAGCAATTTGAACTAATCCTACATGCAAATAGTTGTAATTATGTTCTAAATGATCCTTAATCATACGATTTGAAAATAATTTAAACTGATGGTCAAGTTCCATAATAGGCACCATTTTTTCTACAGTTTTAATAGCATAGGTCATTCTAAAATCAAAACTTCCTTTCTAGTAAACCTCCCATTTATCTATTCTAGGTATGTTCCAGTTTACTAATTTCTTTTCTATGTCCCTAATCATTATATCTTGAGAGTTTTTAACTTTTCTATTCCCTAGAGTTTCTTCTTCTTCTTGATTCTTTGAAGAGGATTTAACTAAGCTCTTAAAAAAAATTTCCATTAGTAAAATCTGATTAATGTTAATTTCTTTCTTTTAGCTATTTGTCAACGGTTTACGCAATCTTACTGCCCTATTTACTTTCAACGGGACTTACAGTTGCTGCGTGACTTTGGTGATAGTCTGGAAAGGAATTTAACAATAATCCAGTATTACTAAAGGAGAAAATATTTCAGAGTTAAGTTTCTTCCTATTCAAAGAGATAAGACTAAGAATAAACCTTATGGATCAGAATGCTAAAAACTTCCAATTTTAAACCTTAGGGACTTAATTAAAATTTTTTAATTATTTTCAGGATGTGGCTTACACGTGCGCCGGACGCACATAAGAAATAGCCTGTTAATATATCATCTGGTTGCTTCTCTCAATCCTGTTTTACTGCTGCTCTTCTTCTTCTTCTTCGTCAGTCTTCTCGCCCCTTCTACCCTTTCTGCCTCTCTCATCTTGGATTCCTGTTCTCGCCCATCTCTCTCCCTCGCTCTCGTTCGTCTCTCATCTCCGTCCCTCTCTCTTGCTCTTATCTCCATCTCTCTCTCTCTTGCTCTCATATCTCTCTCTCTCTCCCTCCTTCCCTACCTTCCCTGTTCTTTCTCTTTTCACTTCTTCTGATCTCCATGTTCTGTTCTCCGGTCCTACAACAAATCGGCGCCTTCACCATGTAGTTTGACGTTTTCTTGCACAAGAAAACGCGAATTTTACATATTTTCTCCCAAAAGGCGGGAAATCGGCGAATTTGGTTAAAGCGGCTACCATTTTGGATGAACTGGGGCACCTAGGGCTGGACATGGGTTCGAATCCAGCGACCCCTTGTTCAGGTTCAGGTTTTTTCTTTCCGCTTTGATTTTCACTTTTTCGTTTCCACTTCCGCCTTTTTTCCCCCTCTGATTCTTCCATTTGTTTTTTTTTTAATTGCATTTTTCTTTTTTGTTCGACCTTCATTTTTTATTTTTATTTTTATTTTTTTCCATTTTTATTTTATTTTCCTTTTCAGTTTTATTTCTTTTTAGTTTTTTTTTCCCAGTTTTTCATTTTATTTTTCATTTTTTCCGGCTGCAAAAGAACAAGTTTCTATAAAAGAACAAAAAATTAGTAGTAAAAGAACAGATAAATACTAGAAAAGAACAACGACAATAGAATAATAAAAAAATTAATAAATACTAATAAAAGAATAAATAGATAATAATAGTAAAATAATAAAATATAATTTAATAAAATTGGTAAAAAGAAACATATAACACTGAAAAAAACAATTAAGTATTAACAAAAAGAACACATAAGATCAATAAAAAACTGATAAAATTATTATTAAAAAAACAAATAATAATTGATACTAATGCGTAAAATGGCATATTAAAAATAAAAAACATCTAAATACATAGAAGAACATCGAGTATTAGAAAACGAAAAAAATATTTTCAACATGAGATAATTATATACCTCGAATGTAAGAACATACAGTAACTAAAAAAAAACATACTTTAACGCTGAAAAAAACATACATGCAGGTTGTTTTCTTGTACCATTCCAACTTGTCTTTATGGATGGGCAACGCAACTTGTGTGGAAGCTTCACTGGTCAGCCTTCTTCAACTCTTCACATTAACACCTGAACCTTTTTTTATGGCTTTTGGGCGCGGTTCTATTTAAAGATGAATTATATATGTTGGTTCATTTGTGACTGGTTTTTGTCAAAATAGAAGAGCTTGCTAGTCCAACAAACATGATAGCCGAAGGGCTATCGCCTCTTTCAGACCATACTTCCTGCCAATAGTATGGTCGGGAAACCTGGCGTTACCCGAAAGAGGCGATATCACGGATCTCGGAAGGAGCGAAGTCAAATACCCCGAACTCGAGACTTCGGCTAGAATGTCAAGAATTCCAAGGATGCTACCGGCTCCCTCGGGGGACCAAACGGATCGTCTTCGGAGATGAAGAACCAGCTATTTCAAGTAGGAGAGAATCTCCCTGAAGGCGGAATCCCTGGACCAGGGTATTCCCCGAACTACGGGCATAATTCTTGAAGAGGGGCGTCCGTACCGAAAAACAACCTCGCCCAGAGAACCTCGGGAGTACGGCATGGGCATTTAAGGAGCCTCTGACATGTCGCCCACACGCGCTACACACCGCCTCAAAGAGCGGTTTGACGCGCCAACGCCGTCCAGGTCTTGTCACGACCTGTC
>KK903301.1:0-24157 GCA_000696445.1 Aquilaria agallochum
AAACCAAACTCTTTGATTGCATCATCAAAATGAAGATTCCAACTTCGAGAAGCTTGCTTCAGTCCATAAATGGACCTTTACAATTTGTACACTTTATTGGCATTCTCAGGAGTGACAAAACCCTCAGGTAGTGTCATGTACACATCCTCAAGTAGCTTTCGATTTAGGAATGAAGTTTTGACAACCATTTGCCATATCTCATAATCATAGTGTGCAGCAATAGAAAACAAAATTCGGATGGATTTAACCATAGCAACTGGTGAAAAAGTTTCATCATAGTCAACACCATGAATTTGTTTGAAACCTTTTGCGACCAATCATCCCTTAAAGGTAATCACATTACCATCCATGTTAGTTTTCTTCTTGAAAACCCATTTGCACCCTATGGGTTTTACCCCTTCAGGTGGGTCAACCAAAGTCCATACTTGGTTTTCATACATGGATTCCATCTCGGATTTCATGGCCATTAGCCACTTCTCAGAGTCAGGCCCCGACATAGCTTGTTGGTAGGCTGTGGGCTCATCCTGATCCATGAGCATCACATCACCAATCTGAGTTATGAGAAATCCATATCTCTCGGGCTCACGCTGAATCCTACCAATCCTACGTGGGCTCTGTGCTACAGGAACAGACTCTTGAACCACAACATCTTGTTGTGTCTGTTCAGGTTCCATTTCAGGTTCGATGTCTTCTTGTTGTTCTTGAATTTCTTCAAGTTCTACTTCATGACGAACTGACTGTAGCTTTCAGGCAACGATTGCAAGACTACATCGATAGCCAACTCTTTCTGAAGAGCAAATCCCAAATTCTCAAGATTCTCAATGTACCCAATCATCTTGAGCACATGAGGACCCACGGGACTTCCCTCAGACATCTTGCACTGAAACAATGCCTTAGAGGTCTCAAACCTCTCATGCCTAGCTTGCTCTTGGAAAAGCATTTTGAGATGTTCGATCATATCGAACGCCCCCATGTTCTCATGTTGCTTCTGAAGCTCAGATTCCATGGTAATAAGCATGAGGCATGCAACATCCAAAGCATCATCAGAATGCCTCTTGTGAGCATCCCTTTCAGCTCTTGGAGCAGTGGCAGCAGGCTCATTCGGAATGGGCTGCTCTAGGACATAAGCCTTTCTCTCTTGTTTGAGGACTATCCTCAAGTTTCGGTACCATTTGAGAAAGTTGGTCCCATTCAGTTTTTCCTTCTCAAGGATCGATCGCAACAAAAGTTTCGATGTGTTTTGTGCCATGGTTATCTACAACAGTAAATATGCAGTGTAAGAGTCATGTATTTTAATTCATTTAATAAGGACTTTTATTAAATGATACTCCCACTATTTTCCTCAAAATAATAACCCTCGATATTATTTCAGAACACCTCGACGCTAAGGTATTCTAGTGGGCCAAGATCCATATTTGACCACAACTTGAGTCAGCTTTGGCTTTTCTCTCAAGTTACAGCTATTTTGGTAGGCAACTCTTTGCCAATTGCTCCGATCAGTTGATATACGATATCAAGGTCATCAGTTTAAGTTGGTCTACTCAGTAATCAAGAAACCAATGATTGGGCTATACGAGAGTGAAAATTCCATGTCTCGTGCTTAGTCTTGATATCTTGGACAAAGGGACAATGGCATATATCGGTGATGATCATAAAGGTTTAGTCGATTCACCGGCAATCTTGTCACTTGGGTAGCAATGATGTGTTGCTAGACACCGCTCATTGCTTATGATCATAAATGTGATTTATGATCATTGCCAACATGGCAAGAGCCTATTGGCTCACACACATAGAGCTATTTGGATTATTAGAGTGCATGGGTTAATTATTTGGGTTATGGTTTCACTTTAATTTTGTATTAATAATGGGCCAAGGAGTTAAGCCATTATTAAGCCTGAAATTGAATCCTAATTGGATTAGGGTTTTGAAACCCATTAGGCTTGGAAGTTGAGTCTCACTATAAATACAACTTTTAAGTGAGAAATTCGTAGGTCTCCTTGCCCTAGCCTCCCAAAAGGACAGCCGCACTCTTCTCTTGCAATTCTTTGGAGGACGCAAGCTAGCACTGCGAGCACAAGAGAAACGCATCTGCCGGGACGTGGTGGAAGCGTGGTGATCCCGAGAAGCTCGTGTGGATACTGTAGAGAGCCTGAACACTTCAACTGTTCAGGTTTTGTGATTCAACTCTATAGTTGAGTGAGAGATCTCAACCGAAAATTAGGTATGAAATTTTTGAACACCCGATTTACCCCGTTTCACTTGGATCCTGGAGGGTTTCGGTTAAATTCCGCTGTGCTGTTTGGCTCCCGAAACCCAACAGGAGCATGGTGGGACCTCGGCATCCCAGTCGGTGACAGCTTGGATACGGCTGTCGAAGTCCTCAAACCTCAACGCCAACTCAGGAGTTAGCAACTTTTTGAGGTCAATGACGTCCGTCTCCAGCTTCCCCTGAGCCCACCTAGTCAGCATGCCCGACCATGCCTCCGCCACCTTCAAGAAAAAGAACTTCCTTTGCCACCTTCGCCAACTGTCTTTAGTGCCGAAGGTGAACATATATTTTTTGCTCCCAGACCCTCGAGGCAGCATGAAGTAGAAGCCACCCTTCAGGACCAGATAGAGCTTATAGTACTGCATGAAAATAATGAAGTGGGGTTCCACCTTGAAAAGCCCACAGATGCAGAGAAAGGCGTTGAAGTAACAGTAGGGGTTGGGAGGAAGCTAATTCACAGCTATGCCATGGAATTGGCAAAAGTCACAAATCATCTTCGGAGGGGGAAACCGAAGTTCGGCCTTCAGTTGGACACGGAAGATGGTAACCTCATCCCTATTGTTCATAAAGTTGAAGTGACCAGGATGAGGTAGTCTGCTGGTGGCATAATAGGGAAGAAAGAACTTGGTCGTCCACTTCGCTAACTTTTCCGAAGTGGAGCAACAGGGGTAAGACATGAGAGGCTGCCAGCTCTCGGGGATGGGTTGGACAGACATAAGAGGAATAGGGGAAGACATGTTCGGCAAGAGAAAGAGACTTCAGAGAGAGAGTCAAAGGACTTCGGGAAAAAAGAAAAGAAGCTTCGGGGACTAGAAAAAACTGAAACTGAAACGACTGAAGGACCTTGGGAAAAGAAACCCACCAAAATGCTTGCTGAAGTTGGGATTAGAAGACGCCGTCATAGATGGTTGCCGAAAATTGCGCCGCCACTTGCACCACCGTAAAAAAAAAGGAAGAGAAGGAAAAGCTCAAAGACAGATGAGAGCAAGAGAAGGATAAAGGTGAGGAAATGAGGCGAAAGGAAGGGTTTATATAGGCTGAATAGGGCTAGCTGAATCATCGCCATAACTACCATGTGAAGGCGAATCGTTGCCATAACTACCATGTGAAGGCGAATCGTCGCCATAATTACCCCTTGAAGGCGAAAAGATGTGGCTGGTGTAACCGACATAACTACCACCAACCGTCGTGTGCCACGTATCATCCAACAAGAGAAACTAGGATGCACTTTTTGACACCGTGAAAACCCAAGCACGCCTATCCAAACTGACACGCCTGGTTACGAGACGTGACGGTCCACTGACTTGCAACAGAAAAAAGTACAAATAAAGAAGGTGCACACCTTGAGATCGCCAGGAGATTAACCAGAGGGCAAGTGATGACGCCCCAGCCAGGAAGGCACACCTTTGGGTGAAGAGGTATCTCCTCGAATAGCATCTTGCTCGGAGTCCGGCAAGGTGTCCCCGGAGAGCCTAGAGCCGAAGCCTCCACTTTGACTTTTCAAGGGGGGGCATGTGATAGCCGAAGTGCTGTCACCCTTCAAACCCGTACACTCAGGTAAAGCACCACCTCGGAAAGTCGGGCATCGATCGCAAGGAACGCGAGCACCGACTTCTGAAAGAAGGGTGTTTAGCCCCTTTTATATTTGACCTCGGCGATCCTTCATCACCCCGGGAGGGGGCAGTACCGACCTCGAGAACACGGCGCATCGCCATCCTCGGTAAGATGACCACACCTGCTTCAAAAGGGAGGGACCCATCACCTTCGGCAGGGAAGAACGTGGTGTTAAGGAGTCAAAGTTAGCAGACTCATTGTGATAAGTTAAGTAGTTAGAGATCCTTCAGTACCATCCATAAGCTGGGGATAGTGAAGTACCATACTATAGTCTTCAAGAGCAAGGTTGTACTAAGCTATTTCAGATAGAGTAAGGATATGATAAGGTGGGAAAAGCAGTGGGAAGTTGTTTTTGTACAATCTGGTGTGAGCACAAGGAATGGCATTAGCCTTAGTACCAATATGAGGCAGGGGCCGACTCAAGTGCCCAAAAGGCATTAAATAAGTGAGTTAGGTAGTTTGTCACCAAGTGGGTTGTTGTGTGATTGACATCTCTTGGTATATTTATACAAGTGTCGACACTGTGTCTTTGGATAATGTCTTAAGGTAGGGAGATTGAATTTAGAGAACCAAATTTTTGAATGTGGGGAGAATGTTATAGCCCTACTACTGGAATGATTGGTAAGCATGGTAAGTTCATAAATCCCTAGTTTAATTAGAGGTAAATTAGAAAAATCAAGTAAGTCATCTGAGGTTTGTTGGTTTTGAGTGTTTAAAGCACTAAGTTCACCCAAGGGCAAAATGGTGATTTTGCACCCCAAAAAGGCAGGACAAGTCCCGATAGTAAAAATGAGATTTTTAAAATTCAAATCCTAATTTAGCATTTTTGACCAAGTGTATGAATTACCAAGTAACTATTTGGGGAAGGGGTTCTTTTGCAAAAATTGAAAAGGTTTGGGGAGAGAAGGCTTTTATTACTTAAAGCTTATGGAGGAAATGGTTTAGGCACTATTCCCTCATCCTTTCCACTTCATTTTTGTAGCCCCCTCAAGCCCCCTCAATTTCTTGTTCAAATCTCAGCCAAATCATGGTTTCTTAGTAAAAATTTGAAGCTTTCTTGGTGCCCATGAAGAGAAAAGCATGCTGTGCACTTGTCTTAGAAATTTGAAGATTGTTGGGATGTTTCTTCATGATGGGCATCATTTAGGCATGAGTTAACTAGCTTTTCTTGATGTTTTCTTGTTTCTTAAGCTTATTGGAGCTTGGGTTTTGCTTGGATTGCCTTAATTTAGTGCCATGAACCTTGTTTGTAATTTGGAACCTAGGAAACATTAGTGGACCCTTTGTGCTTGGATCTTGAAACTTATGGTGTTTGATGCTTGTAAATTCTTATGAAATTAAGGCAAGGAATTTATGATTCATGCATATTTGATGTGATTTATAGCTTACTTGTGGTAGAATTCAAGTAGTTTTGTGAATGGTAATGAACATGTTGTACTAGTGAGGTTTTGGTGTTTGTGTGGTGTTTATGGACACCATAGGATGGGTTTAAATGGTGCATTGTGGCCTAGTGCATGTGTACATCTAGGCTTGAGGCAAGTGGAGGCATTCCTAGGGCCATTGAGAGGCATTGGAGGCTCCCAAAGAGCCATAGGTATGTAGGAAAAGGTTTAGGCCTTGGCGGCCTAACACCACCTAAGACCCCATTTTGGAACTTGAAGAAAAATCACCTTTGGCACTATAGCATCGATTCTGGCACCTAGGCACCAGCATTCAATAGCATTCACATTCTATAGTATTTTTGCCACCACTTTTCACTCTTGTGCCTGATTAAGGCAATTCAAGTCTCCAGGTGAAGCTAAGAGGTAAGGCTATCATTTCCAAACCTTCCCCAATCCTGAATTAGCCTATGCTTTTCTTTATTTTTGTTCAAAGTAAGGGTATATTTGGCCACATTAGAGCACCATTAGTCAGGTGAAATGTTTAGTACCATTGGGAGCATAGTTAAACCTTTGGGTTTGAAGTCTTATCGTGGAAACCTTAGTGCAGCTAGGTGTGTTCTGAAAAACCTAGTGAATGAGTCCAACCATTATAATTGCCACTCTAGTAGGGTGAACCAAGCAATGGTGGATAGGTATTTGCCCTAACTGAAGAATTACTATATTTGTAGCCTAGGCAAGCTTACTTGAGGTATAACTGAGAACCTAGTGTACTCTTGGTAAGGTTTTAAGGTGGAAGCTTAGTTCATAAGTGACCTAGGCAAGTCTAAAGGCTGGAGACACTATGTGGAGGTTTTTTACACCTAGTGAATTCTTGGAACTCAAGCAAGGAGCCTCCACCATGTTAACATGTGCAACAATCAAGGGAGGGTTTGTTACCACCTCAGCAAATGGGAAAATTATAATATGAAGGCATAATGGTTATAAACCATTATATAGCATAATTTTCACCGTAGTGAATGAAATGTGAGGGGTTAATTGAATAATCTACACCTCATTAAAAGATTACAATGGTTATTTGGTACTAAAGGAAGCCTTAGAAGATTGCTTGTTTTACAAGTAATCTATGGGTCTTATTGCAAGATTTCAAGACTTGGGTACTCAATTGTACAACTCTAAAAGAGAGATTTTGGAAGGATTTGAATGGTATGGAAGCAATTTTTTGAGGCTAAATTGGATAAAGGAAACAAAAGCTATTATTCAAGAACCTATGACAATTAGGTGTACGATAGTTCACAAAAATAACTTAAGCATGGGATGGTTTTTGACAAGAGTCAAAGATGGCCATTTCTAGGATTATCCCAACCTTTTATTTCCAGCTTCTAAGGTCAAAAAGGTGGGAAAAATATTAGCCAAAAAGGCTTTGCTTAAGACATACTTATAGTGACCTAAGTGAAGGTTAAGGTTAAACTAATCAAGTCAAGTAAATATATTGATTTCTTGCCTTTCCTTTCCCATTTTGGCCATAACTAGCCACAGCTTCCTTCCCTAGCTCCTCCATAAGCTTCCATAGACACCACAGTTAAAGATCTCGAGAAATTAAAAAGGAAGGCAATCGGATGCACCAGGAACAAGAAAAACCCTAATTTTTAGGTCTATTGTGTATCTCTTGAAGATTTCAGCTTTCACAACTTAGGTAAGGGTTTTATCTTCATGTTTCATCATTTTTTACTATCTTAATATGATGATCAAGCATCCATGAAGCTAATACCATGCTTGGAAGAGAGCAAAAAGTTGAAGGAACCAAGTATGGGTTAAAGGGGAATGCATGAACAAGGTTCCAACCTTACTATTTTTCATGCACTAAGATGGTAGTGTTTACAAGGGTTTCTAGAGCCCAAGTTAGTACTAACTAAGACCAATCAACCTCTTAAGGCCAAGCATTAGATTAAGGAGGGCTGCCATAGTGATTACATAATGTTTATTTGATTGTTTATGAACTAACTCTAATGTGTTTATTACTGCCAGCATTACATTTGTTTTTTGTTGTGTTGTTTGAGCATTTGGATGGCAGTTTTTGTGTATTTGAACTGTACTTTTTTGTTTTAGTGTCTTTAGATTTCAGGTATATGACTTGAGTTTGAAGATTTTATTGATAAGCCCTTACTAAGTTTCATTCAAGAAACTTACCCCTTTTTTGTCCATTTCAGGTCAAGCAAAAAGATCACATTCAAACTAACCTTTATCATTTAATTTTTCATCTAAAATTATAGGTACATGAATGTCCATGTGTCTAGTTATGATCTAGAAATTTTGGCGATTTTAGGAGCACATTTGGTATTTTTAGTGATGGTGCTTATTGTGTTATATAGCAGCTGTCCAGCATTCTGTTTTTGGAGTGCATTATGTCTAAAGCTCTCCTGTAACTAGGGTGTGTGTTTTAACTAAGTTAGGAACATTATGTAGTGTATGGATGCATGTACATGTAATGCATGTAAAGTTTGGACAATGTATGTGAACATTTGTGGGCTGTTTTGCTATGTATGAGGATGCTATGCAAAGGCTGCCTAAATGTGCAATAGAAGAACCTTTAGGGCATAGGAGAACATGGGTAGAATTTGAGTTGGACACGGCGTAAATGTTTGGATGTTAGCACCTCACAAAAATGGGAGAATTACAAGTATGGCATAATGGCTAAAAACCATTATTTTCTGTAATTCTCCTTATAGTGATTGAAGTGTGAGGGGTAAAAGGTATAATGAACACCTACTTAAAAGTGTTCAAAGTTGGTAACTTGGCCCTAAAGGAAAGCCTTAAGGATTGCTTGTTTGTCAAGCAACCTATGGACTTTTTTGAAAGGTTTTCAAAATTTAGGTACTTAATTGCAAACTCTCAACAAAGAGCTTTGGAGAGTTATGGGAAGGATATGAATGATATGAAGGTGCTATTGGAGGACCAAATTGCTTATGGAAGACAACTAAGGACAAAGAAAATACAAAAAGGCATAACGGACCTAAGTGTTCTAATATAAGCCTTAAGATGTGTATGTCTTTGACTTAAGTCAAATAGGGAAATTTAGAGTTTTCCCACCTAGGGAGGGGCGGCTATGGCTTGGAAATTGGTAAAAAATGTGGCCAAAATGTGGAGCAACAAGTTTAAGACAAAGAAACCATGCTTATGGGCAAGGAAAAGGACATAAAGCGAGGTTAAGCTTGTTAAGTGTGTTTTGTGCCCTTAAGCTCATTTAAGTCCATTTAAGTCACCACCACACCTTAAAACTTTCAATTGACTGAAATTGAAGGCAAAATGAGGCAATTGGAAGCAAAACTAGAGCTATTGCGTGGATACTTCAAGCATCAAGCTTGATTTTGGCCTACCCACTTTGGTAAGGGTTCTCTTGCTCTCATGGGTTGTTTTCTGTATTTTCAAGCAACCATGGAGCTAGGGCTAAGCTTGGAAGATATCCATGAGCTTGATGAACCAAGCCTAGTGAAGGTAGTGCACTTATTGAAGGTTTTGTGACCTAGTGTGAAATGCACAATGATGGTAGTGAAGTGAGTGTTTCTAGGGCCCAAAGCTAGTACTAATTAGTGTTAAAATCCTCTTAAGACCAAGAATTAGCTTGAGGAGGGCTTCCATTGTGATTTATTTATGTTTATTACATATTTTATGGACTGACCTATGGTTTATGTTGCTGCTACAATTTATGTGTTTGTTGGTGTGAATGGCTGCTGCATTTGGTTGCTATATCTTGCATATATGAATTGTGGTTTTTTGTTTTAGTGTCTTTGGATGCAGATTTTTTTTATGGTTACATGGCATATTGAATCCAAGTGCTACCCGTACTAAGTTTCTCAATGAAACTTACTCCCCTCAATTCTGTAATTTCTGGTCCAGCAGAGAGATGAAATTCAATCTAATGTTTGTTGTTCAAGTTTTGATCTGAAATTTCAGGTACTTAAACTTCCATATTGTTAGTTGTGATCTGGAAAGTTTGGTGATTTTATGAGCACATTTGGTGTTTTTAGTGATGGTGCTTATTGTGTTATGCAGCAACTGTCCAGCATCCTGCATCTGGACTCCATTGTGTGTCAGGCACTCCTGTAAATTACGGTGCATATTTAGCTAGGTTAAGACCATTATGCAGTGCATGTATGCATGTACATGTAGGGTATGTAAAATGAGACAAGTATGTGAACATTTGAGTAATGTTTTGGCTATGTATGTGATGTGGTGCAAACTGCCTAAGTGTGAATGATAGGCTGCTTACTTGTAAATTCTGTTTTAGCCACATAAAGTTGCTAGATCCAAGAGCATGTATTTCCTATGTGTATTGGACATGTATGGGATAGCCTTGGAGGGCTTACTCCTTGTGAACGAATTGTTTGCAAACTTATGAAATTTTGTATGGGCAAAATGGTCATAAAGTGACTAGAATTTTGACTATGTACTGAAAGGTCTATATCTCCCTGTGTAGATTGAATCTTGGTATAAAAATTTTACCATGCCTAGAGCACATCCACTTGTTGAACTAGGATTTGTAATTTCTGAATTTGGACCCCTGTAGCCAAAGATATGATGTTTTAAACTTGGCTAAGTTACTGTTCATTTGGTCAGAATTTTGTAACCAACATAAAAAATCCATAACTTGGTCCATAGGTGGGCTTTTGATGTAAAACCAAATTTCTTGATTTGTTTAAAGACTTTACTTGATAATGAAGCAAATAAAATAGGGGGTTACATGGCTAGATTAGTACAAGTTATTTGGAAGAAGCTTTAGGTTCAGTGGCTGGGCACTTACAGTTAATAAGATTGGCTAATGTGTGGTAGCTAAGATTAAGACTTATGCTAGTGTTTTCCTTCCTTACTGCCATGGTGTGCATAAAATGTCAAAATGTGTGTAATGGTTGGAGAAATATGCATGCATTTACATAGTGCCCAAGACGGCCACTTGGGTATGCACACTAAGGGTATTGTTCTGATGGCCTATAGAACATACCAATCCTAGGAGTTTTAAATGCACAATTTTGGCACCATAACTAGACTACCTCGGAGTGGGTAACATATGTTTGTATCAAAGCATGGTTTGTACATGTGCATAGTATATTGTTGCATTGCTTGCATCTACATACATGAACTCAGTTTGGTTAGTTGCTAGTGTCAAGTACCATTAAAATACCTATGATCTTTATATAAGCTCTATGATGAATCATCAATGTAGGAAGTAAACATGTTTTCCACAAGGAAAGGGGAACCACCCCGAAGGTCTCCTATTGATTTTGGGCAACAAATAAATGGATAGAATAGAAGGAATCAGGGCCAACAGGGGGCAACAAACCCTGAAGTGCCTCAGGTTTGGTTTGAGCTTTAGAGCAACTTAGCTCTAATCAATGAAAACTTAGCTGCTTATGGCTTGTAAATGTGTCAAAAATATTGGGCACATGTGGACCAATGGGTTTAAGACAACAAAACCACAATTAGTGGGAAAGAGAATGACATAAAGCAAGGTTAAGCTTGTTAAGTGTGTTTTGTGCCTTTAAGCTAATTTAAGCCCATTTAAGTGGCCAACTCACTTATCTCTCTCCCATTTTTGGCCTACACCAGACCAAGAACATAGCCACACTTCCTCCATAACCAACACACCTTCAAACTTGCAATTGATTGAAATTGAAGGCAAAAGGAAGCAATTGGAACAAAACTAGAGCTATTGCTTGGATACTTTAAGGATTAAGCTTGATTTTCAGCCTACCCACTTTGGTAAGGGCTCTCTCGCTCTCATAGGTTGTTTTATATATTTTCAAGTAACCATGGAGCTAAGGCTAGGCTTGGAAGAGAGCCATGAGCTTGATGAACCAAGCTTAGTGTGGGAACTGCACTTATTGAAGGTTTTGTGACCTAGTGTGAAGTGCACAAATATGGTTGTGAATTGAGGATATCTAGAGCCCAAAGTTAGTACTAACTAGTGTTAAAATCCTCCTAAGACCAAGAATTAGCTTGTTGAGGGCTACCATCATGATTTACTTTAGTTTATTGTATGTTTGATGGACTAACCTATGGTTTATGTTGCTGCCACATTTCATGTGTTTGAGGTTGTGAATGGCTGTTGCATTTGGTAGCTATATCTTGTATATATGCATTATGGTTTTGTTTTTTAGTGTCTTTGGATGTTACACACTCCAGCGTAGTCCAATTATGGTGCCAAAATTGTGGATTTAGACTCCCAGGATTGGTAGTGTTTCGTAGGCCATCAAAACACTACCCTTACTGTGCATACCCAAGTGGCCCTCTTGGGCATTATGTAAACACATGCATATTGGTCCATCCATTACATGCATATTCAAATTTCATGCACACCATGCCAGCAAAGGAGGAAAACTGTCACACCCCACACAGGCCCTAGCCTGTGCACTTATAGTGCCACCCACCAAGCTACCATAAAAGATATTAGCTTCTTGCACTTATATGTGTTATGAGTAGACTTAGGTTTCGGCCAACTTTCAATCTTGCAGCTTAAGTCTTATTTTCATAACGTAAAGGCCTGGGAGGTGCTCCAGGAAGCTTACTCAGTAGTCTTGAATACTTTACTTCTCCCACAAAGCAAGGCCTATAAATTACTTGTAACACAAGGCAAGGCTTTTAAAGTTTCTTGCAACACAAGGCAAGGCATGTACACTTTTCATCTTTAAGTGTCTAAGGTGCGTGCTCATCAAGTGTGGCATTTTAATGCATGGAAACCAAGAAGCCCATCTCATCTCAAGTGTAAAATCTTGTTTTTCATGTCAAAGCACTTTTGGCCTAACAAGCGTCAAGAGGTTTAGCTGAATAAGGACAATTCCAAGACATATAAACTAACATTCATAGCATAACTTGGCATTTCAAACCTTCAAAATATACAAAAAGTTCCATAGTCCACCAAGGCCATATATACACAAAAGCAACTTCCATCAAAGTACTAGCTACTTGGCAACATACCAAGAATACGTACAATCCAAAATAAGCATAAGTTATGCATTACATACCCCACTCAATGATAATACCCGAGAGCTATCTTAAAGATGCAATACAAGATCAAAGATTGTAGGAAAAGTCCTATAAACAAGTTCATGGTCATGAAAGCAAACCAAAACACTAATGCCCATGAACACACATCCATAGCTCCTAGACTTGTCCCATAACTCTACACAGAGGCCTGCAAAACTCAAACACATAAGTTTGAGCAATAATCATAAGACTTGCACATTGTACTCATAAGCCAAGCTTTCGGTTTTGGCATATACCTTGACAAAACGTGCAATAACTTAGCACACAAGCTACACACACAATCACTCAACATCTAAGCCTTTTCTTGAAACATATAGAATAAAGGGCATGAGTTTTTAAACTTAGTAAGGTTCACTACAGCTCCAAGGATCTTATTTAGTTAAGCTCAAAAGCTTAACCTCCTTTGGCTTTACTTAACCTACAAGAAAACAACAAAACATCAATAAAAGCACAAGCATAATCAAATATACACATGATAACAATAACTACAAGGGGTTAACATGCACATCCAATCAACAAAGCACACAACACACACACCACAACACAATGTCATTCTCGGTCGAAACCACTAGCAAGTACACACACATAATTTGCACTCCAAGCTTTGCCAATCCAATTCCATACTACTACAACTCCAAGTTTAAAGATAAGTTAGCCTACTTACCTTGAACCTTAGTAGCTGCCATTAATGACTAGCTAGCCAAGAAAACACATAAACCCAAAGGTTCCATAGATGCCCCATCTAGCAATCTATGACCATATAGCTCAAAATTACTATCACTTAGAAGCCATTACTCTACTTGAACATGGAATCATTACCAAAATCAAGTAGATTTTATGAAACCTTACCAATTACTCACCTTGAGCTCTCGGTCAAGCTTGGCTCTTAAAGATCAAGCTTACAACCACAAACATAAGATTGTCTATTGCCGAATCCTACTTCCACAAGCTTGAATCCCCAACCAAGCTCAATCTTTCATGAAATTGGCATGAATCTAGCACTTCAACAACAAGAACAACCAAACTTTGTCAAGAACTTGGTTAAGCCCAAAACTAGGATTTGTTGACCTGAAATCATGGCTTAATCCTTAGTGGAAGCATGCATCAACCGGTCAAATGCCACTTGTGCACAAAAATAGGCTTATTGCCCTTTTTGACAGAAACAAATTTGCATTGCTTAAGGATTCCCCCCACAAGTATTAGCATCACTAATTGCACTCAAAAGAACATTCAAATGGGCCCTTAAACTTTGTTTTCCGCCATTAGTACTTAGGCCACTTCTCATGTACATTTTAAACCTGATGGTTCTCGGTTGCACACATACATCACTCTTCACATTTTCATTTGAGTCCTTCATTGTTTTAATGCATTTTTCCTTACATTTTGGCATAGGCCAAGCGCTGAAATAGTCTACTGACAAAAACACTAGCAAAAGTCTTAATCTTGGCTACTACACATTAGCCAATTTTGTTAAGTTCTAGTGACCAGCCACTGCACCTGTAACTTCCACTAATAAACTGTATCATTCTAGCCATGTACCCCCTATTTTCATTCCTCCATTATCAAGTAGAGACTTAGAGAAAACCATGGAATTTTATTTTACATCAATAGTCCACCTATGGACCAAGTTATGGATTTTTTCAGTTGATTACAAAATTTTGACCAAATGAACAGTAACTTAGCCAAATTTACAACATGATATATTTGGCTACAGGGCTCCAAATTCCAAAACTCCCAATCCCAGTTTAACCTTAATATTTTCTCTAGGTGTGGTCAAAATTTCATTTGAAGATTCTTCCTACACTGGGAGATATAGAACTTTGAGCGCAGAGTCAAAATTCTAGTCACTTTATGACCATTTTGCCCATACAAAATTTCATAAGTGTGCAGACACTTCATTCACAAGGGGAAAGCCCTCCAAGGCTACCCTATATATGTCCAATACACATGGGAAATGCATTCTTCTACATCTAGCAACTTTATGTGGCCAGAACAGAATTTACAAGTAAGCAGCCTATCATTCACACATAGGCAGCTTTGCACCACATCACATATATAGTAAAAAGATTACTCAAATGTTTGCAAACTTGTCTCATTTGACATACACTACATGTACATGCATACATGCACTACATAATGGTATTAACTAAGCTAAATACACACCCTAAGTTATAGTAGTGCTTAGACACAATGGACTCCACAACAGGATACTGCACAGCTGCTGCATAACACAATAAGTACCATCACTAAAAATACCAAATGTTCTCTTAAAATCGTCAAAATTTGCAGATCATAGCTAGACATATAGAAGTTCAAGTACCTATAAATTCAAGACCTGAATCAAATGAAAAAGGTTAGTTTGAAGGCAATCTTTCAGCCAGACCTAAAATGACAGAACTGAGGGGACTAAGTTTCATTGAGAAACTTAGTAAGGGTAGCGCTTGGATTCCATAGGCAATATAACCATCATCAAACCCTACATACAAAGACACTAAAAGAAAAACCACAATGCATATATACAAGATATAGCAACCAAATGCAGCATCCATTCACAACCAACAAACAGATGAAATGCGGGAGGAACAATAACCATAGATTTGTCTATAAAACAAGCAATAAACACAAATAAATCACTATGGAAGCCCTCCTCAAGCTAATGCTTGGTCTCAAAAGGATTTTAACACTAGTTAGTACTAACTTTGGGATCTAAGACCCTTCAATTCGTTGCCATCGTTGTGCACTTCACACTAGGTCACAAAACCTTCAATAAGTGCACTCCCCTCACTAAGCTTGGTTCATCAAGCTCATGGCTCTCTTCCAAGCTTAGCCCTAGCTCCATATTTTCTTGAAAATACATAAAAAAACCCATCAGAACAAGAGAACCCTTACGAAAGTGGGTAGGCCAAATTTAAAGCTTGATCCTTGAAGTACTCAAACAATAGCTCTAGTTTCCTTCCAACTGCTTCCTTTTGCCTTCACTTTCAATCAGTTGCAAGTTTGAAGGTGTGGTGTTACCACTCTGAGTATTTAAATACAGTGATCAACTTTAGTGAGCTCAAGCCCCAGGCAGTCCATGTCCTGTAGGCCAAGCAGAACATGTGCACTATGTTTACCCAAGTGGCCCTTTTGGTCATTATGCAAGGAAGTGTATATTGGTCCAACCATCACACACATATTCACATACAATTTCATCTAGAAGTGATGATGACAATGAAATTATTTATTGCTGGCCAATATGAAATTTGAGTAAAATCCCCAAGTGCATGTACAATCATATGCACACATGAATGCTATTGGTCCGCATATTTTTTTTCCAAACTTTCACACCATGTCCAACTCAAATTCTACCCATGTTCTCCTATGACCTAAAGGTTTTAAACCCTTTAATACCCTTAAACCTTCATAGGGAAACAGGTTTGAGACATTAAATCCATCTAAGTTTACAATTATGGATATACACTTAACCGGGTAAAAATGACCATATAAACAGTGCTCAGCAAAATCAGCCAATTTTCACAGCCCATAACTCTGGACACAGGGCACCAAATCCAGTGATTCAAAATCCAAGTTATTCCTATTGAATTTTTATAAGTGTGGTAAAAAATTTTATAGCCAAATTCTTTATGTACAGAAAGTTATGGCAGTTGGAGTACAGGGTACCAAATTTTAGCCACTATTGACCATTATGCCCATACAAAATTTCGTAATATTCATACACTTCATTTCCAGGTGCAAAACCCAATTTGTAGTGTCCATATATGTTTTAAACACATGGGAAAACCATTACCATGAATTTAGAGTTCTTCTAACCATCATTCATAAAAATGCCATCAAAACAACCCATAAACACCATATGGACAGCATTGTTTACACACTTCAAACCACACTCCATTGATCCATATATCCTTCTCACATGACATATACAACATACCCAGATCATTTAGATGCATTGATGCACTACATACATGACAATAACTTAGTTAATACGTACACTAAGCTTCTTGGAGAACTTCAAAGGCACTAAGCACTCCAGAAACTTGTAGGGACCAACTGCTGCGTAAGGCAGAAAGTACCATTACTAAAAATAGCTAATGTGCTCCAAAAATCATGAAAATTTCCAGTTTATAACTAAAAATATGGGAGTTAATATACGTGAAATTTCACTTATAAATTCACACGAAAGATATTATTTTGAATGCCCTCTTTCAGGTGCTCCTGTAATGGACATAAAGGGGGTAAGTATCTTTGAAGAAACTTAGTAAGGGCTTATCATTAGAAACATGAATTCCCAGAAACATACCTGAAATCCAAAGACATAAGACACAAAATATAAAGCACATATACAATAATATAGCCATCCAAATGCACAAACAAACAGAACACAATCAAATGCAATGCTGGCAGCAATACATCATTAGGGTTAGTCCATAAACAATGAAAAGACAATATGTAATCACTATGGCAGCCCTCCTCAAGCTAATGCTTAGTCATAGGAGTTTAATTGGTCTTAGTTAGTACTAACTTGGTCTCTAGAAACCCTTGTAAACACTGCCATCTTAGCGCATGAAAAACAGCAAGGCTGGAACCTTGTTCATGCACTCCCCCTTAATCCATACTTGGTTCCTTGAGCTTTTTGCTTTCTTCCAAGCATGGTCATAGCTTCATGCATGCTTGATCATCATCTTAAGACAGTAAACAACCATGAAACATGAAGATAAAACCCTTACCTAAGCTATGAAGGCTGAAATCTTCAAGAGATACACAATAAACCCAAAAACTAGGGTTATTCTCTTTCTTGTTGCATCCGATTACCTTCCTTTGTGATTTCTTTGGATATTGAGCTATGGTGGTTATGAAAGCTTATGGAGGAGCTAAGGAATAGGTTGTGCCTGGTGGGGGATGAAAATGGGCAGGAAACAGCAAGAAATCAAGATATTTTACTTGACTTGATTAGTTTAACCTTAACCCTCACTTAGGTCACTATAAGTACATCTTAAACAAAGAATTTTTGGCTAATATTTAGCCCATGTTTTTAACCTTATAACCTGGAAATAAAAGGCTGGGATAATGCTAGAAATGGCCACCTTTGACTCTTCTAAAAAATCATCCCACCCTTAAGTTATTTTTGTGAACAATTGTACACCTAGTTGTCCTAGGTTCTTGAATAATGGCTTTTCTTACCTTTATGCAATTCAGCCTCCAAAAATTGCTTCCATATGATTCAAATCCTTCCAAATCTCTCTTTTAGAGTTGTACAATTGAGTACCCAAGTCTTGAAATCTTGCAAAAAGACCCATAGATCACTTGTAAAATAAGCAATCCTTTAGGGCTTCCTTTAGTACCAAGTAAGCATTGTAATCTTTTAGGGAGGTATAGATTATTTACTTTAGCCCTCACATTTCATTCACTATGGTTAACATTATTCTATATAATGGGTTATAACCATTATGCCTTTATATTGTAATTTTCCCATTTGTTGAGGTGGTAACATGTGGTGTCTATGGAGGAAGTGTGGCTGTGTCCTTGGGCTGGAGGAGACTAAAAATGGGAGAGAGATAAATGAATTGGCCACTTAAATGGGTTACATGAGCTTAAGGGCACAAAACGCACCTAACAAGCTTAACAGTGCTTTATGTCATTTTCCTTCTCACCAATTATGGTTTCTTTGTCTTAAACTCATTGGTACACATGTGCCCAACATTTTTTTATCCTTTTAAAAGCCATAGATGCCCCTTCCTAGGTGGGAAAACTCCAAATTGCTACATTTGACTTAAGTCAAAGACATACACATCCTAAGGCCTGCATTTGAACACTTAGGTCCTTTGTACCCTTTTGTGTTTTCTTTGTCCGTAGTTGTCTTCAATAAGAAATTTGGTCCTCCATAGAACTTTCATACCATTCATATCCTTCCCATAACTCTCCAAAGCTCTTTCTTCAGAGTTAGCAATTAAGTACCTGAATTTCCAATACCTTACAAAAAAAGTCCATAGGTTGCTTGACAAACAAGCAATCCTTAATGCTTTTCTTGGGGCTAAGTTACTAACTTAGAACACTTTTAAAGAGGTGTTGATCATGCATTTTACTCCCCCCACACTTCAATCACTATGGTGAGAATTATACAATATAATGGTTTTTAGCCATTATGACACACTTGTACTTTTTCCATTTTTGTGAGGTGGTAACAATCCTCCCCCCTTAAAAACTTTGGTCCTCAAAAATAGCCTTTAGCTTCAGGTATTCTTGAGGATACCTTTCCATAAGGTCTCTTTCAATTTCCCAAGTTGCTTCCCTTTTAGAATGGTGTGACCATTGAACTTTAACCATGGGAACGACCTTGTTTCTTAACCTTCTGGTATCCTTGGGTAATATAGCTATAGGTTTCTCTTCATATGTCAAGTTAGGTTCCAACTATATGTCTTCCACTACAATAGCATGCTTTGTGTCCAATAGACACTTCTTAAGCATACTGAAGTGAAAAACATTATGAACACCTGACATGCTTAGCGGTAAATCTTACCTGTATGCTACCTTTCCAACTCTATCCGAGATCTCATAAGGACCTTTGTAACTTGTAGCTAACCTGGTTCTTTTACCAAATCTGATAGTGCCTTTTGTTGGTGCAACTTTCAGCCAAATATTGTCACCAACCTCATTCCAAGTCGCACCTTCTTTTGTTCACATAGGCTGTGGTCCTCTCATTGACTACCTTTAATATCTCTCAAATTTTCTTGATTTTGGCAGTAGTCTCTCCAATAATTTTGGGACCCAACTTCAGCCTATCTTAGGGTTCCACCCAACAGTGGGTTGTCATGCACCTTCTTCCATATAATGCTTCATAAGGTGCCATGCCAATGGTACTTTGGTAACTATTGTTATATGAGGATTCCACCAATGCCAAGAGTTGGTCCCATTCACCTTTGAAATCCAACACATAGCTCCTGAGCATGTCTTCCAATATTTATATTACCTTTTCAGATTGGCCATCTGTCTAAGGATGATAAGCAGTAGTTAGGTGGATTTTGGTTCTTAGTGCTCTATGAAAAGCACTCTAAAACTGAGTTATAAATCTTGGATCTCTATCCGATACAATGGAGTCTGGCACTCCATGTAGTTTCACTCTCTTCTGGACATACATCTGGGCTAACTTCTCTAATGAGTCTGTGAGTTTCATAGGGTAAGAATTGGGCACATTTGGTTAGCCTATCCATAATGACTCATATTGTATCTTGCTTTAATCTGGTGATTCGTAGCCCAGTCAAAAAATTCCATGTTATGTTGTGCCACTTCCTCATTGGTATAGGTAGAGTCTATAGGGTACCAACTGGCTTTTGGAGCTCTACCTTTACCCTCTAGCATATGGCACATTTGGAAACATAAGTAACTATGTCTTTCCTCATGTTTTTCCACTAGAAGTGAGTCGTCAAGCCTTTACGCATTTCTTCACTTTCTGGTTGTATGTTCAACTTACTTGTGTGATCTTTTTCAAGCATTTCATAACTAGCTTTTGTCCTTTATGCACCTAAATTTGGTCCTTAAAGTATAGTAATCCTTGCTTGTAGACAAAGGATTGATACAAGGAACCTTTTTTCTCTACTGAAATCTTTTTTAGAATAGGATCTATCTCTTGTACCTTTCTGGCTTCTTCAATCCATCCAGACTAAATTGTCAATGTGTAAATTTGGGCATCCTCCCACTTATGCCATTTATACCATAGGCATAGCAGACTGTTCTGCTCATAATAATTAGTTATGGATCTTCCTTTCAAAAGACCTGTGTACTTCATCCTCAAGGCAACTCCTATTAGATTGCCTTAGCCTCTATGTACTCTATACAGTAGTCATAGCCCTTAATGTATTCTAACCATCTCCTTTGCCTCATGTTCAACTCTTTCTGAATGAACAAGTACTTTAGGCTCTTATGGTTAGTGTAGATCACAAAGGAACTACCCATCAAGTAATGCCTCCATTGCTTCAATGCAAAAATCATTGCTACCAGTTCTAGGTCATGGGCAGGATAATTTTGTTCATGGGGTCTCAACTACCTTGACCCATAAGCAATGACATTTCTGTCTTGCATAACCACACAACCAAACATAGATCTAGATGCTTTTGTATAGATGATGTAGGGCTTACTTGGATAACGAAGAATCAATACTGGAGCTTTAATCAACCTCTGCTTGAGCTACTGGAAACTCTTTTTACACTTCTTAGTCCAATCAAAACTTTGACCATTATTGGTCAGATGAGTAAAAAATGAGGCAATCATGGAAAAGCCTAATACAAATCTCCTGTAGTATCTAAATAATCCTGGGAAACTTTTTATTTCCTTTACAGTCTTTGGTCATTCCCATTCTTGCACTGCATTGACCTTTTCAAGGTCTACCTTAAGGCCTTGTGCATCTATGACGTGTCCTAGGAAAGACATTTCCTTTATCTAGAATTGGCACTTGGATAACTTGGCATAAAGCTGATGCTCCAACAGAGTCTTTGAGACAATCTTCAGATGATGCTCATGTTCATTTTCATTTTTGGAATACACATGGATGTCAACAATGAATACAACCATAAATTTTTCCAGATGTCATTTGAACACCCTGTTCATCAGGTCCATAAAAGTAGTTAGGGCATTAAGGCAAGCACGTAAATAGGTCAACTTAATTCACAAGCTTGGAAGCTCTCGAATATGATTAGTATTCTTCAATGAGGTTAACTGAAACTATGTTCATGTATAATCATGCTTGTTATGCCTTTCAGATGGTGTTTAAGTGCTGTGTGTGTGTGATTATGTGCTTCTATGCTTGTTTGTGCATGCTAACCCCCTTTTTATTATGCAGTTGTTATATAGTTATATGCATTGTCTTGTGTTTACATGTTTTCATTCATAGGTGCTTGGTGAATACTCTCGGTTAAGCATGAGCTTAACCTATATTTATGGCTTGGAGTATATGTTAAGTCCTTATTAAGTTATATAGCTTATTGCCTTTCCTTCTATGTGTAGGAAAATGCTTACTTGAGAAGTAAGCAAGCTAAGAGTATTGTGTACTTTGTCAGTTTAATAGAAGTAATGTGTCAATGTTTAATCTTGCTCAATATTCTAAGTGACTTAGATTACTTGTGAATCAAGTTAATGTGTGGGAGTTTCACTTTTGCAAGCCTTATGTGTCTAGAGTTTGTGGGAATAAAGTCTAGAGAGGATGTTGTGCTCGTTAGCATATGTGTTGTGGCTTGCATTGTTGATCATGTGCTTAGTAGTTGGTCTTGTCTTAGAGACCTTAACTATGTTCCAAGTGATTATGATCACTCTCAGGTATGTTTAATTGTAAACACAAGTAAGTGCACAATTTCTAATGGTAGTGTGTTTTCATCTTCTTGGTAGGTTTACGAAATTCTATGTACATGATTGTGTTTGTGAACACCTTTGGTGGCTAGGTTATGTTGGTGATGTACTTATATGTGTGTCTTAGATGATGTTTTTATGGGTGGTTTATGGAAGCCTCACTATGATCTATGATTATGTAAGGTGAACATGTGAAGAATTGATGCTTATGTATGTTTGTGGCAATGTAATGGTGATGTTGCCTCATGAGTATCGATTATGTCATGTATTCAAGTAACTATGTTCATTTGTGGAAATAAGTATGTTCTTGGGCAAGTGTGTGCATGTAATGAAGTATTTGTGAGGATAACTTAATCTAATATAGAAATGCATGTTCATGTTGTGCCAAGGTGTTGTTCAATGAAGTTAAGTGCAAGTGACAATGTATTAGCACTTTCGGGTGTACTAGTGTTTGTGCTTGTGTGTTATGTGTGTGGCCAAGTATGAAGTAGTGAAAGTGTACATGATCATATATGAGTGTATTTGTGCCTAATTGTGGTATATGTATGCTCTCAGTCTTGGTTTGAAAATGGGGGCTTGAGGTAGACTTGTTGAGACACTTGTTGGTGTTCAAGGCATATGCATATAAAACAAAGTGTTCAAAACTTGGCTTGATGATTTGGTTTCCATGCATATACTTACAAAATGTTTGGTAAATGAGATAAAATGAACACACAATCCCATATAAGTACTTAGCTTGTTCAGAGAGCATGAACCCTTAAGTGATTAACAAGCTAGGTGCTAGTCAGTATCCTGGTTACATGCCCATTTGTCCTAGTAGAGTCCAGGTGCACTCCAGTGCCCCTCCTCTTGTGTCTTGGCTATGCCTAAAGGGAAAAAGCCCATGTGAATTGTTTGCATTGCATACTTGTGGACTAAGCCTCCACATCAAACCCGATAAACATACTTGGTTATCAACACTATTTATTTAGTGTTCTAAACCTCCCAAATAGGCTAGGGGCTTTGTCAGGCATGACAAGTTTGACGACCACTCAAACCATTGACAAAATTTGCTAGTCATGCACTCTTTGCACCTTGGGCCTTGGCCCTCTTTCTCATGATTTATTCTTTGTCTTTGGTCTATAGCTGACTTATGCACTATGGGCATCCTACCCATTCTCCTACTAGGTTGGGTAAGCCAACCTCCACCGCGCCATTTCACATCTCATGTCTTTAACTCCTCTAACTCTCTTTCAAAAGCCATTGCATGCTTGAACATTCACCGATGGTCCAACATTGATGATCATCAAAGGCCTCACACACTATCTTCCATCCATGGTAATCTAGGCCCCAAACTCCTACTCTAAAGGAAAGGTATGAGTCTGCTCCACTCTGCTTTGTAGCCTATTTAACCAAGTGCCCATCACTCATTTTGTCCCAGCCCTAGGCCATCTGTGGCTGCCTGTGCAGCCTAGGATCACTAGGAATTTAGGGAATTCCCAAGTTTTGGTTCATAATTGTTTGTTTCTATGCTTGTGATGAAAAGCAATGCACATGACCTAAACTTACTAACCTAGATATTACCATTAAAAAATGCATGATTTGCTTTGGCATAAAATTTAAACATAAAATAAAAAATTTGAAATAGTGGTAGTACTACACTTAGAAACAATTATAAAACTAGCCAAAGCCATAAGCACATTTCCTACAAGCATTAACCCTATGTACATTATTCAATTATGAACATGAATCACAAACCAAAACATAAAACTAACCAATGCTTCTAGAGGCATCCAGTTCAATTAAGTATTCAAGCATAACCTACTGAGATCATCCTACTAGGCTAACCACCTGAGCTGTACCTCTCAAGTGCCGATAGCCTTGACCTCCCCCTTGTGGCCCTAGATCAACCATTGCTCAAGGTCAATCCAATATAGTTAGAATACAACAAACAAATAAATCAACGGGAAAATACAAAACTACCAAGTATAACTTTGTTGGGTTTCAGGAGCCAAATAGCGCAGCAGAATTTAACCGAAACCCTCCAGGATCCAAGTGAAACGGGGTAAACTAGGTGTTCGAAAATTTTCATACCTAATTTTCGGTTGTGGTCTCTCACTCAACTGTAGAGTCGAATCACAAAACTTGAACAGTTGATGTGTTCAAGCTCTCTATGGTATCCACACGAGCCTCTCGGGATCACCACGCTTCCACCGCATCCCAACAGATACGTTTCTTTTGCACTCGCAGTGCTAGCTTGCGTCCTCCAAGGAATTGCAAGAGAAGAGTGCGGTCGTCCTTTTGGGAGGCTAGGGCAAGGAGACCTGTGAATTTCTCACTAGAAGTTGTATTTATAGTGAGACTCAACTTCCAGGCCTAATGGGTTTCAAAGCCCTAATCCAATTAGGCTTTAATTTCGGGCTTAATAATGGCTCAACTATTGGGCCCATTATTAATACGAAATTATTGTGAAACCAAAACCCAAATTATTAGCCCATGCACTTTAATGATCCAAATAGCTCTATGTGTACGACCCAAT
>KK903301.1:24568-34777 GCA_000696445.1 Aquilaria agallochum
ACACAATTGCTAGATTAATGCCTTAATAAAATATCATGACTCAATGTGCAAAAATACAATCATCTCATTATTGGCCTTTTGGGCACAACACTAACAAACTTGTACCTGCTCAACTAGCTCAACAACCATGTCGAGTTGCTAGCTGAACTACTCAAACTTGCACATATAAACTAAGGGTTGAGAATCACAGATTCTCAGTAAGGGGTCTTTAGGGGTACCCACAAAAGAAAACACTAGAGGACAACGGACAACAAATGTCACAAATCTACCACGAGCTCATAATTGTCTAAGGCCTAATTTATGTGCATGTACTCAAGTCCCTTGGGACCCTTCCTTATCCTAGTCCTCTTGTAGCGAGTTCTGGCCTTGAACTCACTCAAGGAAGCCTTGACTTGCCTATTGTGCCAGGTCATCACCTAAGCACGTAATAACCTCCCCTTGAATACCATGTGCAGGGGTAATCCAAGTCTACTTGGTGAAGCCAAGTTGGGTGTACTAAGGTCCCACACTAGTGCCTCAAGTCTAGGATTAGGCTAGGCCACTATGTGTTACTAACCTTTCACCCTTCCTATGGTGAACCTTGACTAGCACATGGCCAATCTAGTTTGGGTGTACTAGGTTCCTACCTTAGCTCCTCGGGCCTATGACCCAAATAGGTAGCTAGGCATACTAAACCTCTACCCCTAGGTGTACTAGGCTCCCACTTTAGTCCCTCGGGTCTATGACCCGACTAGGTGACCAAGTGTTACTAAGCCTCTACCTTCCTTAGTGAACCTTGTATAATACTAGGCTTTGGCAGTAACTACAGTTCAATGAGTTGGCCATCATTAGGAATCAGGCTTTCTCTAGGTACTCCTTGTGTGTCCTAGCATATATTTAGGTCCTAAATGCACTAAGGTAGCGTAACTACTTTACTCCTCAATGACTCCTCAATGTGCCCAAGTAACTTAGCTTGAGTGCTAAATCACCGACCTACTTAGCTCCTAGTGTTCATATTCATTCATTAGGGTAACTTCCACTTACTTGGGTATTATGAAATCTCCCAAGCCATTCCAATCTCCTATATTATCCAATCTTGGCTTCTCATGGGTGCTAGAGCTCACATTGTGCCCAAATGCACTTATGTGCCCCTATTAGCCTCATATTGCCTTTTTTGGCCCATACATGTTTTCCTTAACTCCTTGTAGTTCTTGTAGCTCTTGAACCAATCTAGGGTGAATAAAATACTAACCAAATCATCTTACCAAGCTACAAGAAGTTGTGCCATATGTTGCCCACACTAACCATGCCATAGTGCACATGCACCATTCTTACTCAATTAGGCTATAGTTCTAGTTCACCATGCTCTTTGCTTAAGGTACTTGGTTACTCACTATTAATGCATTTAAACTACCTTAAGGATGGCTACAAGCTTTAACTAGAGCACCATAATACCGTTAGAGATACACATGGTCCAACTGTGCACACACCATCTTTTCTTTGCTTCATCTAATCCAATTGTCACTTATCCTTCATTCTATCACCATTTTAAATCTTTATTTAACCTTAGGAACATGTCTAGGATGTTTAGGAACCAATTAGGAACCAAACACAACCTTTTTGGATGAGTTTTGAAGCAACTGTGGCACTACAGCGCGAGTCTGGCGCCGTGGTGCGAAAGTTGACTTGATGCTGTCCAACAATGAGCATCCTGGCACCTATGCCTTAGGATCATAACCTAGACATGCTTCCCTTTGGCACCTAGGTGCCCAGAACTCTGCCTCAGCGCTAGAAACTCACCAACTTCATCATTCTTTGCAAAAACCATGCACAATTGACCCAAACTTGATTCTAATTACTTCTAGGCTTATAATTAATCATCCCTAATGCTAAAAATGATAAAAAATGCATTAAGTGTTGGGTTTCAGGAGCCAAATAGTGTAGCAAAATTTAACCAAAACCTTCCACGATCCAAGCGAAATGGGGTAAACCGGGTGTTCAAAAATTTTCATACCTAATTTTCGGTTGAGATCTCTCACTCAACCTGAATAGTTGATGTGTTTAAGCTCTCTACGGTATCCACACAAGCCTCTCAGGATCACAATGCTTCTGCCATATCCCGGTAGATGCGTTTCTCTTGCGCTCGCAGTGCTAGCTTGCGTCCTTCAAGGAATTGCAAGAAAACAGTGCAGCTGTCCTTTTGGAAGGCTAGGGCAAGGAGACCAATGAATTTCTCACTAACAGTTTTATTTATAGTGAGACTCAACTTCCAGGCCTAATGGGTTTCAAAGCCATAATCCAATTAGGCTTTAATTTCAGGCTTAATAATGGCTCAACTCTTAGGCCCATTATTAATATGAAATTAAAGTGAAACTATAGCCCAAATTATTAGCCCATGCACTCTAATGATCCAAATAGCTCTATGTGTGCGACCCAATAGGTTATTACCATGTTGGCAAGGATCATAAATCACATTTATTATCATAAGCAATGAGCAGTGTCTAGCAACACATCATTGCTACCCAAGTGACAAGATTGTCGATGATTCGACTAAACCTTTATGATCATCACTGATATATGCTATTGTCCTTTTGTCCAAGATATCAAGACTAAGCATGAGACATGGAATGTGTCACTCTCGTATAGCCCAATCTTTGGTTTCTTGATTACCGAGTAGACCAACTTAGACTGATGACATTGATATCGTATATCAACTCATCCAAGCATGGCCATGCATTTTTCTAAGTCTCACTCTATCTAGGGGCTCGAAGATATCACTCCCGTTACATAGGAGGGACAAATCCCATCTTGATCATACAAATCCCTCCGCATGATATGTGACATACCCAATGACCTCCTTCAAGTTCACTCAGTTACGAGCAACAAAGGAAAGTATCAAAGTATGTGACTCACATGTAGGGAACCTTGATGATCTTAGGTCGAAGGACTACATACACCATGATCACTATGAGAATCACTTATGATGCTTATATAACGATCCATGTAGTGTTCTCATGGTGGGTTAGTCCAGTGCACAAGTTCTCCAACTTGTACCCATATGTAGACTACATATCTCCTATTAGTCTCCACATATGCTAGTCGTTATATATTATTGCAACCCGCTCCACAATAATACTAGACTAGGGACATTTGAACATATCATTATTCTAGGGTTATAATTATGTTTATTACCTTGCACAGAAACAAAACAACAAACATAATTGCTGGATTAATGCCTTAATAAAATATCATGACTCAATGTGCAAAAATACAATCATCTCATGATTGGCTTTTTGGGCACAACACTAACAACCTTCCACTTGCACTAAAAGCCAATCATCCATGTATCTAATACCGATGCACCTAGAATGGTTATCATGCTTCTACTGTGTAAGGGGCTTTGTCAGTGGATCAACAATGTTACTATCTGTCGAAGTCCTGCATATCCTTACATCACCCCTCTCGATGATCTACCTATTGAGATGATAGCGTCGGAGTATGTGTTTCGATCGCTGCTCAGATCAAGGTTCCTTAGCCTGTGTGATTGCTCCATTGTTGTCACAATACAGCTCTATCGGTCGGCAATGCTTAGAACCACTCCAAGTTCAGTGATGAACTTCTTGATCGAAACTGCCTCCTTTGCAGCATCAGAGGCGACAATGTACTCAGATTCTGTTGTAGAGTCAGCTACTGTCTCTTGCTTTGAACTCTTCCAGCTTACAGCACCACAACTAATGCAAAACACATAACCAGATTGCGATCTAAAATCATCCTTTTTGGATTGGAAGCATGCATCAGTGTACCAACTTACAACGAGCTCATCTTCACCTCTAATGACCAAGAATGCATCCTTAGTCCTTCGTAAGTACTTAAGGATGTTCTTAACAGTTGTCCAGTGACACTCACCAGGGTTCGATTGGTACCTACTTGTCATGCTTAAGGCAAATGAGACATCGAGATGAGTGCATATCATGGAATATATGATAGATCCAATTGCCAAGGCATATGGAATCTTACTCATGCGCTCTCTCTCTTCGGGTGTACTCGGACACTGAGATCTAGAAAGAGTTATACCATGTGACCTAGGCAAGAATCCTTTCTTGGAATCTTTCATGCTAAACCTCTTTAGCACCTTGTCAATATATATACTTTGACTTAGGCCAAGAAGCTTTCTAGATCTATCCCTATAGATCCTCATGCCTAACACATAGGCTGTTCACCCAAGTCCTTTATAGAGACACATTTCCCTAGCCAAGTCTTCACAGACTGTAGCTCAGGAATTTCATTCCCGATGAGTAGTATGTCATCTACATACAACACCATGAAGACAATAGTGCTCCCACTAACCTTCTTGTAGACACAAGGTTCATCTTCATTTTTTATAAAACCAAACTCTTTGATTGCTTCAACAAAATGAAGATTCCAACTTCTAGAAGCTTGCTTCAGTCCATAAATGGACCTTTGCAACTTGCACACTTTATTGGCATTCTTAGGAGTGACAAAACCCTCAGGTTGTGTCATGTACACATTCTCAAGTAGCTTTCCATTTAGGAAAGCAGTTTTGACATCCATTTGCCGTATCTCATAATCATAGTATGAATCAATAGCAAACAAAATTCGGATGGATTTAAGCATAGCAACTGGTGAAAAAGTTTCGTCATAGTCAATACCATGAATTTGTTTGAAACCTTTTGCAACCAATCGTCCCTTAAAGGTAATCACATTACCATCCATGTCTGTTTTCTTCTTGAAAACCCATTTGCACCCTATGGGTTTTACCCCTTCAGGTGGGTCAACCAAAGTCCATACTTGGTTTTCATACATGGATTCCATCTCGGATTTCATGGCCACTAGCCACTTCTCAGAGTCAGGCCCGNGAAGGTCAGCTTGACTCATCATAGAGCGAACCATGTTTAACAGAGTTCGATTTCTCCTTTCAGATACACCATTCCATTGAGGTGTGCCTGGTGGAGTGAGTTGTGATACTATACCACACTCCTTCAGATAGTCAAGGAATTCTTGATCCAAGTACTCTCCACCTCGATCTGATCAAAGCACTTTGATAATCTTCTCGAGTTGTTTCTCTACTTCATTCTTGAATTCATTGAACTTTTCAAAGGGTTCTGACTTGTGTCTCATAAGAAACACATAGCCATATCTGAAGTCATCAGTGAAAGTAATGAAGTATTGAAAACCTCCTCTAGCTTGTGTAGACACAGGGCCACATAATCACTATCTATGAGTCTTACTAAGTCATTAGCCTTTTCACTTTGCCCTGTTAATGGGCTTTGGTCATCTTTCCCAGTAAACATGACTCACATGTCTCATATGATTCAAAATCAAATGAGTGCAAGAGTCCATCCTTATGGAGCTTGGATGTACGGGTCTCGTTTATATTGCCCAAGCGACAGTGCCAGAGATAGGTCAGGTTCAAATCACTTAATTTGACCTTCTTGGTATTCACATTATAGATTGGATCTTCGAGGTCTAGAACATACAACCCATTGCTAAGTTGAGCACTGTCATAAAAGATTTCATTCAAATAAATAGAACAACATTTATCCTTTATTATAAATGAAAAACCTTTTTTGTCCAAACAAGAAACAGAAATCAAATTTCTACTAATAGTAGGCACAAAGTAGCAGTTGTCTAATTCTAAAACTAATCCACTAGGTAAAGTGAGAACATAAGTCCCTACGGCTAAGGCAGCAACCCTTGCTCCATTTCCAACACGTAGGTCCACTTCACCTCGGGCCAATCTTCTACTTCTACTTAGATCCTGCACATTTGCACAAATGTGAGATCCACATCCAGTATCCAATACCCAAGATGAGGAAGTAGAAAAGTTAGCCTCTATAACAAAAATACCTGAAGTGGAAGTCTTACTTCCCTTTTCCTTAGCAAGTTCTTCAAGATAGAGCTTGCAGTTGCGCTTCTAGTGTCCAGGTTGCTTACAATGGAAGCATTCCCCTTCCTTTGCCATACCACCCTTTGGTTTCAGTGCAGCTAAAAAAGAATTGGCATTTGACTTTCTATTAGCTTTATCGTTCTTCTTGTTGGCTTTCCCCTTTCCCTTGCCCTTTTGAACCATCAAAATGGGCTTAGCCTTCTTAAGGTTTTGCTCAGCAGTTCACAACATGTTGAGCAATTCAGGGAGGGACCTGTCAAGGTCGTTCATGTTATAGTTCATGACGTACTGACTGTAGCTTTCAGGCAACAATTGCAAGACTACATCAACAGCCAACTCTTTCTAAAGAGCAAATCCCAAACTTTCAAGATTCTCAATGTACCCAATCATCTTGAGCACATGAGGACCCACGGGACTTCCCTCAGACATCTTGCACTGAAACAATGCCTTAGAGGTCTCAAACCTCTCATGCCTAGCTTGCTATTGGAAAAGCATTTTGAGATGTTCGATCATATCGAACGCCCCCATGTTCTCATGTTGCTTCTGGAGCTCAGACTCCATGGTAATAAGCATGAGGCATGCAACATCCAAAGCATCATCAGAATGCCTTTTGTGAGCATTCCTTTCAGCTCTTGGAGCAGTGGCAGCAGGCTCATTCGAAATGGGCTGCTCTAGGACATAAGCCTTTCTCTCTTGCCTGAGAACTATCCTCGAGTTTCGGTACCATTTGAGAAAGTTGGTCCCGTTCAGTTTTTCCTTCTCAAGGATCGATCGCAAGGAAAGTGTCAATGTGTTTTGTGCCATGGTTATCTACAACAGTAAATATGCAGTGGTAAGAGCCATGTATTTTAATTCATTTAATAAGGACTTTTATTAAATGTTACTCCCACTATTTTTCCTCAAAATAATAACCCTTCCTATTATTTTGGAACACCTCGACGCTAAGGTATTCTAATGGGCCAAGATCCATATTTGACCATAACCTGAGTCAGCTTTGGCTTTTCTCTCAAGTTATAGCTATTTAGGTAGGCAACTCCTTGCCAATTGCATCTCATGAAACTCTTGGATAGTTGGGTGAATCAACACTTGTCCAAGCTCATCGCATGAACTTAAGCCCAACTATATGCCTGGAAGTCCCTAATCCTATTATGATGACTTAGTTAAGTCGAACCCAAAGTTAGCAGTTTGGATATCACTATTATCCTATTGCGCCTTACCAAGATGAACATAGGTGCTTTGCTTTGGCAAACCCACCTAATGTTAATCAAAGCCTTGATGAGTGGCAACATTTGGAAGGCATCACATTTAATGACTTAATATTTGTTTGAGGGATTTTTTCCTTTGATCTCACCAATTTTTTATCTTTGGTTGTCTTATACATGCATCACATACAAATATAAAACATGCATCTCATGCTTACGAGAAAGTAAACGTGACATGGTTATAGCCCAAACTATGCGATATTCTCAAGCTAATGAGAATATCATAAGAGCCTAAGAAAAAAAAAGGGTCTTCACAAGCTCCTTCTGTTCATTTCTTGGTTGCTCATTTATTGTCACCTTCTTGGACATACCACCTTGGATGATCCCATAATGTACCATTAGATTAATAATGGAAACCTCGAGTTACATTCGAGGAGAGTAAGGAGAGAAAAGAATGTACAATGAGAGTAACAAGAGAAGGCATGACTCGCAGGCCGTATTTACAAGTACAACCAATCAAGGGCTATAACCATGCACAATGCTTCAACCATCGATCAGCATAACATGCCAAATCTCATTCAACAAATGCATGCCAATTTTTGCGAGTTGATTAACCAGTTTTATTTATCTGGCGCTTCGGACACGGCGGTTCCGCTGGCCGGTTAGCGGGCGGGGGTTCCGTTGACCGGTCAGCGGATGGGGTCAAGGGGGCCGCCCTTGCAGGGGGGTTGTGAGGGGGGCAGCGCCCCCGGTGAAAAAAATTGTCTTACAATTGCTTAGCCTGAGATATTCTATTTCAAGAAAGTAGGCACCCGAGACTTCATTCATGCCACCAAAAATACCTTACTTTCGGTGCCCGAACAGGCCGAATCCGAACCAAGCTAGGGTTTTTTTTTTGCAACTATTACAAGAATCCTAATCCATATAGATATCTCATACCTATCAATTTTGGGTTAATCTCATTAACCAATTAGTGTCATATCTTCATATACATCATATGTTCATTACGAGTTCCGGTTTTATGCATCATGAATGAATCTAATTAATCATGGCCGAAAGCAACTGAACACATAACATCATGCGATTCAACATCCAATCCTGATTTAAGGTTTCACCAGTAGCTCTGATACCACTGTTGGGTTCCAGGAGCCAAACAGCGCAACAGAATTTTACCGAAACCTTCCAAGATCCATTGAAATGGGGTAAATGGGTGTTCAAAAATTTTCATACCTAATTTTCGGTTGAGATCTCTCACTCAACTGTAGAGTCAAATCACAAAAGTTGAACAGTTGACGTGTTCAAGCTCTCTATGGTATCCACACGAGCCTCTCGGGATCACCACGCTTCCACCACGTCCCGGTAGATGCGTTTCTCTTGCGCTCGCAGTGCTAGCTTGCGTCCTCTAAGGAATTGCAAGAAAAGAGTGCGACTGTCCTTTTGGGAGGCTAGGAGAAGGAGACCTACGAATTTCTCACTAAAAGTTGTATTTATAGTGAGACTCAATTNAAATCCCATCTTGATCATACAAATCCCTCCGCATGATATGTGGCATACCCAATGACCTCCTTCAAGTTCACTCAGTTACGAGCAACAAAGGAAAGTATCAAAGTATGTGACTCACATGTAGGGAACCTTGATGATCTTAGGTCGAAGGACTACATATACCATGATCACTATGAGAATCACTTATGACACTCATATAATAATCCATGTAGTGTTCTCATAGTGGGTCGGTCCAGTACACAAGTTCTCCAACTTGTACCCATATGTAGACTACATATCTCATATTAGTCTCCACATATGCTAGTCGTTAGGTATTATTGCAACCCGCTCCACAATAATACTAGACTAGGGACATTTGAGAATATCATTATTCCAGGGTTATAATTATGTTTATTATGTTGCTTAGAAACAAAATAACAAACATAATTGCTAGATTAATGCCTTAATAAAATATCGTGACTCAATGTGCAAAAATACAATTATCTCATGATTGGCTTTTTGGAAACAGCACTAACATTAAGATAACTTAGAAAACAAGAAATCCCTTACCTTAAACACATGCAAAGAAAAATCAAGCAAGTTGAGCACCAAAGCTTTTATGGCTCCATTATGAGTTTCCTATGGTTCCAGGACAAATTCATCACAAATGGCACCAATTCTTGCTCAAGTAAGCTTGACCCAACCTCAAGAAAGCTTAAGAAACCAAGCACACAAAGGGGAAAAATGTACCCAAGCTTCCAAGGACCAAAAATGTCCCTCCAAAACTCAATCCACCAACATTATGCAAGAGTAAGCTTGCCTTCACTTGGGCACTCCATGGTGCTTCCAAATTAGCTAGGAAATGAAGGAAAGAATGAGATTTGGGAATGAATTTTGTAGGGAAAGAGAGAGCTAAGAGTTTTAGATGTAAAGGATGATGAATAGTGGCATTCAAGCCACCCAAAATAATTTAAAACTCAACCTTTTTCACTTTGGTCCTTTAACAACTTTAGTTTTGCCAAAAGAACCCCACCTCCAAATAGTGCCACTAACTTTGGTAATTCCATCCCCCACTTTGGTTTCTTGACACTTAGGTCCAAAAGAATTACTTTGAGCTTTAAAACCAATCTTATCAGCTTGGGATACAAAATGACCATTTTGCCATTGGTGACGCTTAGGTGCCAATTGTGTTTGAGGAACCTTTCTAAACCTTTCTACTTGTTTGAAATGCATAAAACATATTGAGTAAGGGATTTCTTACCTTACAACCCAGTCTTACCTGACCATTACCGGTCAGATACTTGGAGGGGCATAACACATTTAGTGCATCCTTAGCTCCTTTCTGATCGCCTTAGCCATCCACACTAGGGGGTTCAAGTTTTGAAAAAATGGGAGTAACCAACTCAACCTTGTGGTACTCCCCGACTCGAAGATCTCCATGCCTTCATAGTCCTACAGATCATGTTGCCTACCATGTGTTGATGTTACACCCGGAAAGGGCTAAATGACTAAGTCCCGAGTTAAGTGGATTAGTGGCAAAAAAAGTTTCCTAATTTGGAAACTTAGAAATTAAATTGAGGAGACATGGAATTAATTAATGAATGGGCATTCATGAGTGTTGGACACTCTAGGAATATT
>KK903302.1:0-21871 GCA_000696445.1 Aquilaria agallochum
TCGTCTGATCGCCCTTCTCCACTTGGCCGGTGAAAAGGGACTTGTAATAGGCGGCAGTGCCGTCGCCCATCTCTGAAAAAGGAGAGAAATATCAGCGTAAGTCCGAGGAAAAAACAGCAAAGGAGTAAAAGACAACTCATTTTCGGCAAGCGCTTCGAAAGAAATTTCCTCCTTAAGAAGCTTGACCAACCAGGAATCCTTCCCGGCGATGGCAGTGGAAAAGGGTAAAGGGCGCGCGGAGCGACCTCGGGATCCTAGTCAGAGACAGCCCGAATGCAGGCGTCGAAATCCGTGAACACGGGAGCCAACTCTGGGGTCAGCAACATCCTCGGATCAACAACATCCACATCCAGTGTTCCCTGAGCCCATTTGGTCGAAACGTACGACCAGGCCTCGTCCATCTTCAGGAAGAAGAACTTCTGTTGCCACCCCCGCCAGCTATCCTTAGTGGCGAAGGTGAACATGAATTTCTTGCTCCCGGATCCCCGAGGTAGCATGAAATAGAAGCCACCCTTCGGGACCACAGAGAGCTTGTAGTACTGCATAAAGATTATGAAATGGGGTTCTATCCCGAAGACGCCACACATGCAGAGGTAGGCGTTAAAATAGCAGAACGAGTTCGGGGGAAGCTGGTTCACAGCAATGCCATGAAATTTGCAGAACTCGCACACCATCTTCGGGGGAGGATACCGAAGACCGGCCTTCAGCTGGGCTCGGAAAANATACCAGGAATTAATACTTGGCAGGAGGCTGGTTGGCAAAACACTGCTCCCACACTCTGAGAAAATTACCAGGCGAGACTCCTCAGCCCTTTGTGCTATTTTCTCTGCCTTTCTCTCAGCCACCACTGACTTGGGCGTCGGAGGCTCCCCCCCCGGAAAAACACTCCGGGGGTCTCCTAACCTTTTGTTTCTGAGCTTTCAGGCACTCTCCTTTGGGCGATCCAATCCACCAGGTGTTCTTCCTCCCAGAAGTCTCTCCTCCAGTCATCATGACTCTGAACGATGAGGCCCCTGGCCATCACCATCTTTCCGAACGAGCTTGTTCGATGCGTTACCAAATTCCATCACCAAGATCTCCCAGGCTTTCCTCTTCCTTTCTGCTGAAGGTAGTCCCGTGGTGATCATCTGGAATACTCCAGCCAGAGGTAGAGTATTCTTCTTGGGACTCGAGTTCTAATGTCGGTCAGAATCATAGTCCTCATCTTCCTTTCTTTCCTCCTCCCTTATTCCCCTAGGAGAGGGCATCTGTAGGTACCGGTGAAGTTGGCCCTGCTTGATCAGGGACTTGATGTACTTCCTGAGTTGGAAGCAATCCTCAGTGTCATGATCGTGATCTCGATGGAATTGGCAGAATTTCTTCATATTATTCTTGTTTTCCAAAGTCATGACCTTCAAACGTTGAATTTGGCTCCCATGCCTCTCCATAGCCATTAGCTTGTTTGTTCTCGTGGTGTTCAAAGGAGTGAAGGTCACTGGCTTCTTCCCTCTTTCCTTCAGAGGTCAACCCCTGACCTCTGTTGGTTAGCGAGGTTGTTGGCTTGGCCCTTCGTGGTGAGTGTGGTCGGGCATTGAACCTCCTATCCTTAGCTCTTCAGTAGTCATGTGCTGTTCGGCCCTTCAGTAGAACTCGCCGAAGGTGTTTGGGGGGTCTTTCAAGAACTCATAAAAGAGTTGCGAGTCTCGCCGAAGTCCCCGTATCATGGTGAGGATGTGTATTTCATGACGGAAGTCCAGCACACTTAGGGCCTCTCGGTTAAACCTTTCGACATAGTTGCAAATGGTCTTTCCATTCCTTTGCACTATGTCAAACATCTGAACCGACATCTTCGGCGTCGGTCTGCTGCCAATGAATTGTTGTGTAAACATGGTGGACAACTCTTGGAAACCCATGATGGTTCCGGGGGCCAATGAGTTATACCACGCAGTCGCCGGTCCGGAGAAGGTGACCTCAAAACATTTGCAAAGCGTGGCGTCATCGGCACCATGTAGCACCATGCTACACCTATACTTGGTCAGGTGGGCTTCGCGGTCACTATACCCATCATAAGTCCTTAGGCGAGGTACACAAAAGTCACTGGGCATGGGTGCCTCAACTATTGCTCGGATGAACGGGGACTCTTCTTCGATGAAGGTCTCCAACAGCCTCCACCAAACAGGCTTCCGGGACGCTTGCCTTTTAAGCTTGTCCAGTTCTCAAGGATTTTCTCCATGAGGGTGATAGTACTAGCCTTTTCCCGTTGCCTGGGAGTCTCCAGCAACGGGGAGCGACATCTCCTCTTCGGGGAATAACTTCACCGGCGAGGGGACGGTGACCTTTGTTTGGCAATGGGCTTTTCCTGTGAGAGGTTCTGCACAGCTTTGATGTCATTTTTTCAACACGATGCCCCCTGGGGGGGATGTCCTCAGTTGAGGACTCGTCATGGAAGTCCCCGCTGCCTGAACTCCAATGGCCAGGCTTGGGGCTCCTCTATCGGTGGGCGGCTGGTAATGAGGCCCTTCGAGCCAAAGGTGCTTGAGACCACCCCTGGTCGAGTTGCTGCATCATTTCAACCATGATAGCATGCAGGAAATCCCTTAGAAAGCCCATTATGACCATCAGAGGACGTTCATCCTTCGGTAAAGAAGTCCTGGCTGCTAGCTGCTCGGTCACCAGTTGACTCTCTAGCGTGGACGGGGACTTCGGGAGTCCCTTATCCTTAGAATGTCAAGTCTCAACGATGGCTACCTGAGGGTCGTTTCCTACACACAGTGCCAAATGATTCTCGGTAGCATCCTCGTTGTGTGACATGGTGTAGCTACAAGGAGGACTTCCAGTGTCAAAGTGTCTGGGAAGGGGACCTCCAGTTTGAAGATGCCTTGTAGAGGGACTGCCGGTAAGAAGGTGGCTACAAGACTCAGTAAAACAGAGGTGAGAGACTCCCCGTAGTTTGATTCCGGGGAAGCAGCCTCTGACGCTCAGGTCAGTATTTTAGAGAATGAAGGTAAGAAAGAAAGAACGGAGAGCAGAAGATAGCTAGAATTTTTTGTCTCTTATGTCCTTACCATGGTTCTCCACATGTATTTATAGGAGGCCATGAGGAGAAGGCCTCCTACTACAGCTCGTCTCAAATTATGACACGTGGTTGGCCAGATTCGATCCGTACGTTCGGGAACAGGCGCCCCAGCTAGCTGTAGCCAATCTGACCAGAGGTCAGGGGCGTGTGGAGGACTGTGTGTTAGAGGCTCCTAACCATCTTTGTCTCATCTAGGTGAGAACTCTTTTGGTGATGGGCCCTCTTCGGGGAGTAAGACCCTTTCGGTAGATAGGTCTCCTTCGGTCCGATTTCTGCTCTCGAGGGCCGTAGGGGGAGGCTCTTCGGTAAGGTAAAGGACCTTTGGGGAATGCTCTATTCTACCGATGATGGGGAGATGGCCTCTCAACGTCGCCATATCACTTGTCCGAGGACGACACGGTATGTTCCTCCGAGGGTGGTAGTGTCAACAGCCGAGGATGGTGACTACTTGCAGAGGGTGGTGAGGATCCATTTTTTGAGGTTGGTCAGATGTACCTCCGAGGGTGGTACTTGTCAGTCATCCTCAGAAGCTATCCAACTGTAAGCCATCTGGCTATCATTTGTAGTGTTTAAAGGGGTGAATGATACTGCCCTCTTCCCCCTTGCTTCTTGAGGTTTGCCCCCTCCGTCGTCTAAATATCAAGGTTGCTGACTCTGACCCTCGGAAAGATTGTGGTTGAACTTTGGGCTACCCATTTGTAACTCCTCGACTATCATATGATTTTTAGCCCATTGCTAGAATTCTCTGAGGGTGTCAAGTGGGTCTTTGGAGAACTCATTGAAGAGTTGTGAGTCCCTCTGAAGTCCCTTAATCATGGCGAACATGTGCATTTCAAGGCAGAAGTCAGGCACACTAAGGGCTTTTCGGTTGAACCTTTCGACACAGTGCCGAATGGTCTCCCCATTCTTTTGGGCTATGTTGAACATTTGGACGGGCATCTTCACTGTCGGCCTGCTTTCGATGAATTGCTGGGTGAAGGTGGTGGAGAACTCCTGGAAACCCATTATGGTTTTGGGGGCCAGGGAGTTGTATCATGCAATTGCTGGCCCTGGTAAAGTGACTTTGAAACATTTACGGAAGGTGGCATCATCGGCACCATGCTCTTCCTCTATTTCATCAAGTAGGCTTAGGGATCACTGCGCCGATCATATGTTTCCAAACATTGTAGTCGGAAGTCGCTGGGCATTGGTGCCTCTACAATAGAACGGATGAAGAGGACTCCTCTCCAGTGAAGGTCTCTGACAGCCTTGACCAGACAAGCTTTCGAGAGAGATATTTTTCCACCTTTGCCAACCTCTCTACGATATTTTTCTATCAGGATGGTAGAACCATCCTCTCCTAGTTTCCTGGTAGTCACTGACAATGGAGAATGGCTCGTCGTATGACATGGTAGGCCTGGGAGGGACTTCTGGTATGGAGATGCTGCTAGAGGAGACTTCTGGCGTGAGATTGCCTGAAATGCTAAAAAAGAACAGGGGTTAGGAGGTCCCCGAAATGTGTTTCCGAGGAAGGAGCCTCCGACGCCCAAATTAGTATTTGGCAAGTAAAGAGTAGTGATTAGAGAGTAAAGGGCAGAATTCTCTCAAGAGTTTAGCATGTTACCTTACCAAGGTTGTTCCCGAAGTATTTATAGAAGGACGTTGGGAGAAGTCCATTTGACACAGCCCGCTCAGATCATGACATGTGTTTCGCCAAATGCGGTTCGTACCTTCTGGGATGGGGATCTCCAACTGGCCATATGGCGTTCTGGCCAGATGTCAGGGCTATGGGAGGCCTGTGTGTCAGGGGCATGTGCGAGGTTTCTCTGTTAGTGGCTCCTTAACCATTTTTGTTACCGACTAGACCCATTCAGTGAAAGAAACCCCTTTGGGATAAAAAGAACTCTTCGGGATATGAAAGCCTTTTCCCGAAGTTGAGCCGGTCATTCGGAATGCCCCTCAGCACAGAGGATCCCCTTCAGAGGTTGTCTTCCCCTGTCGAGGATGGTAAGTCTACTTTACCCGAAGTTGGCCAGGTTATCTTATTGTGGGTGGTGGCGCACCGTACTCCCGAGGTCACTCCTATTATTCCCCGAGGGTGATGGTGGACTACCGAGGTTAGGGGGTCAAGGACTGTGGACCCTCTTTCCAATGTTGGTGCTCATCTCCTCCGAGGGTGGTGTTCGTCAGGGCTTGGGAGTATAGAGGGTAATAGCCCTTTGGCTATCACATGCCCCCATTGGAAAGCCAAAGTTGTTACTTCGGTGAGTAGAGTCTTTGGGAGGATTTCATGGAGGTCGTTGTGGAAGCTAGCAGTTACCATAGATGTAACTTATTGGCCTTCTTAGGCAGGGGATAGTTCGTTCTCCGAGGGTGTGTCTTCTCAGCCGAGGTATTTTATAGGTTTTACTCCTCGTTTCTTGGCTAGGCTCTTGGTATTTCCAAAGTGTGTATTCCCTACCTTTTAATTTTCCGATGCTGGTTAGTGAATCATCATGTCTTATTAATCAGATAGATGTGTTACTTCAGATAAGCTTGCCTAGGCCTTCGTGCTGTTAGGAGGTGGGCCTTCGTTTCCTGTGTCAGGCGACACATGTCACACGGTAATTGGTGGATAGTCGCATTGGTTACATCAACCACATCTCTTCGCTTTCGAGGGGTAATTATGGCAACGATTCACCTACCACCTTCGGCCTAAATAAACCTTCCTCTCTTTAGAGTTCCCATTACTTGCTTTCTTTTGCTTCCATTTTGTTCTTGTTTGCTCTCAAGCTTCCTTCTTTTTTTTTTCGGCGAAGCGATTTCCGGCATTTTTCACGGTGGCGTTCAGAAATCCTGACTTCGGCAAGAGTTTTGGGCCGTCCTCCTTTCCGAAGTCCTTCTTCAGCATTGTTTCCTTCTATTTTTTTTCATCTTTCCAAAGTTAGGTTTCCCTTTTCCGAATGTCTACCCCAGTTCCGCTCACGTCTGTCCAACCTATCCTCGAGAGCTGGACTCCCCTTAATTCTCATCCGAGTTATACTACTTTGGAAAAATTAGCGAAGTGGACAACTAAATTCTTTCTTCCTTCTTACACGAATACTAGGCTACCTAGTCCTGGCCTGTTCAGTTACATGAATAACTCGGACAAGGTTACCGGCTTTCGGGCCAAACTGAAGGCCGGACTTTGGTTTCCTCCACTGAAGATGATTTGCAACTTCTTCCAATTTCATGGCATAGCCATGAATCAGCTTCCCCCCAACTTTTACTCCTACTTCAACGCTTTCCTTTGCATGTGTAGGGTTTTCAAGAAGGAACCTCACTTTTTTCTTTTAATGCAATACTACAAACTCTACCCTGTCCCAATAGGTGGTTTCTATTTTTTGTTTCCTCAGTGTTCTGGGAGTAAGAAGTACACATTTACCTTCAACATGAAGGATAGTTGGTGAAGTTGGTAAAGGAAGTTCTTCCTGAAGGTGACTAACCAGTGGGAGCATATTCCAACCATATGGGCATGGGGGACTTTGCCTATAGATGTAGTTGACCCTAGAAAACTGCTAACCCTAGAGTTAGAAGCCTAATTCAAGGAGTTTGAAAGTCATATCCAGGCTGTCATAGACTGGGACCCCGAGGTCCCCTGCCACTCCCTGTACCCCTTTCCCATCAGATGGAACTTAATGACTGAAAAGCTCCTTCGGGAACTAGAGGTGATCAAGGAGCATATTACCGACCTAAATATGCCCAAGCCTTTTTTTGATGGGAAAAAGTCATGGCTGGTAATTCTCCTTCGGGGCGAACTCACATATTCAGCCCTTAAAGAGAGTAAGTTCATTTCCAAATTTTTCATCTCTCTCTTTGTGTACTCACACTGATATTCCTCTTTTTGCAGAGATGGGTGACAAATCTGTTGCATTCTACAAGCCACTCTTCCTCGGTCAGGCCGAGAAGGGGGAGCAGACCCAAAAGAAGGCGGCACCGAAGGGAAAGAAGCCGTCTGGGGACCTTCTTCAGCTTCGAGGCCGAAGAAGATGAAGGAGCACCTCATTCCCCCACCTCCTGAAGAAAAAGTGGAAGCTGTGCACCAGACCGACATTCGGGAGGATCCACCTTAGTCCCAGCACTGTGGCAGAGACTTTAGGGACCTCGGTCGGGGGGTTTTCTGCCGAGGAGCTAGAAGGGCACCAAAAAAAAAAAGGCAAAAACATCCCCGCTGAGGTCCTTGAAGTCAGTGACTCCGAGGGTGATGATGCAGAGCTTCCACTAGGTTTATCCCTTAGCCATTCTTCTATGAGCTTGGGAATTTTTGGTGTTTTAGGTCTTATAGACGAGTGGCTAAGGGATAACGTACTAATGGAACTCTGGCGAGACTTTGCAGGTGAAGCAGTGCAAGCTCCCTGGGTGGAAGATCACGCTCGAAAGAAGGCCATTCAGGATGCTAAGATCCTGAAGAGGAAGGTCCCAATGGAGCCCTTTCTGGTCATTTCTGGAGTACATGAACTTGCTCTCTAAGGATAGCTAGAAGATGGCTCCTCAGATGGTGACGGGTGTCATCACGCACGCCACTTTTTAGTCTTTGATTGAGGAGTGTCTGAATGAGGAGATCCTCTCCGTGAGGATGACCAAGCAGGTTGCCCAGGTAAACTCCTACCCTTTTGATACTTAGTGATTCTTTGTTTGCCTTTTGTTCCTTACTCAGGAACTCTCGCTTTTGCAGCTCTTGGCGTACATAGGGTACTATTGAGCTTGGCAGCCAAGCAATCTTCGGTCCGTAGTTGCTCCGAGGAGTTTATGGTGAAGGCCAAGGAACTGTTGGCTAGCTTTGTCGTTAAGTACAGCGGGGTAAATAAAATAGCCAAGGAGGATCTGGCCAATCTTCGGGAGGAGATGCTCAAAAGCCAAGGGGAGCTTATCCAAGACTTCTCTTCGAAGATGTCAAACCTCGGAACGAGGTTGATAGCTCTGACCTCGGCCAACAAGGTTCTTTAGAAGGAAAAGGATGACGCTGCTGCCCAAGTGGTGCAGGCCTTTGATCTTAACTCCAAGCTTCAGGCCGAGGTCGAAAGGTTGAGGAAGAAAGGAAAGAAGAAGAAGAAGAAGCTGGAGAAGGTGATCATGGAGCTTCAGAAAGATCTGGAGGATTTGGACGTGGAGAAGGCTAAGTCCGACCAAGCGACCAAAAGGTCTTACGAAGACGGCTTCTGCCTTGCCCGTCACTAAGTCTTATCAAGATTTCCAGATCTTGACCTCTCATTCTTGGGGGCTCTAGACATCCCCGAAGGGCCATCCTGGTAGTGGTCAAGGGCAGAGTTCCTCAACCTTCCTGCCGTTCCACCTTCGTCACCGAGATCTGCTGATAAACACTCCGAAGGCATGGAGCCCGAGGATGGTGAGGAACCGGTGGATGCCCAGGATCGTGAATAGGCATCCTTTTTCTTCTTTTCCTTCTGTAATCCATCTGTTGTATTCTTCTATCAGTGTTAATAAAACTTGCCTTCTTTAAACTCTATTGTACTCGATCAGTACTTCTTAAAAAAATGCCCCATTTTGCGAAACTTAACCTTTGTTTGAATTATGTCTGGTCAACATTTTTTATACAAAGGTATGGCTCGGTAATATACACATTCAGATGACTAGCTTCGGCATATCTGGCATTTTTTTTCAAAATTTTTTCTAGGTTCCAGCCATACACTTGGGGAAACTCTCATTTGGGAATAATGTTCGACCGAGGGAAACACCTATCTTCGGGAATAACCATCCTTGGTCATGATTCCTCGGTGTTTCTTGAAATTTTTTTTGCAAGTGTCCATTTAGGTGCTTTTAGGGGATAAATGCCTTTGGCGCAGATTAACGTTGCGCGCTTGCAGAAGGCTGGCCCCTTTTTACGAGCCTATCGCTTGGGCGTGCCCATGTTCGATCTACCACCTCGGAATCGAGTGTTGTCATTGGTCGGGAGCGGGCATGTTCAGTCAATTTTTGCTTAGGTGCCTTCGGAAAAAATCTCATTACACCTTGGTCAGCCAATTACCTATGGGGAGAATAATTCAATTTTTCCTTTTCCTTAGATATTTTCTTAAAGAATCCGAATGCCATGTAATTTTCAATTCTTCACCCTCGGTGTCACTGAGCTTGTACACTCTCGGTCGAATTTCTTCGAGAACCAAATAGGGCCTATCCCAATTTTCACGAAGTATTCCATGCGATGGTTTTTGGGGTTCGAACTCGGCTTTTCGGAGAACGAGGTCTATCCTTTTGATTTCTTTCTGCTTTACATGTAGGTTGGTAGTGACGACTCCTCTCTACTGGAAAGCCTTTCTTCTTAGTTTGGCCATTTCTTTATGTTCATCAATGAGGTCCAACTTGGTTCTCAAACCAAGGTTGTTCCCTTCTTCGTCGAACACTTGTACCCTTATTGATGGCTGAACTACTTCGATAGGAATAATAGCCTCCGTGCCGAATACGAGTGAGAAAGGCATCTCACCTGTGCCCCTTCGAGGGGTTGTCCGGTAGCTCCATAGCACACTAGGACTATGAAGTTCGCTTGGCCATTTTCCTTTTGCTTCCTTTAATCTCTTTTTCAAACCATCCTTTATGGTTTTGTTGGACACCTCTACTTGTCCGTTGCTCTGGGGATGAGCTACCGGGGCGAAGTGCATTTTTATCCCAAGGTCAGTAGTGAATTCTTGGAACCCCTTGTCAATAAATTAGGAACCATTATCGGCCATTATTACCCTCGGTAAGCCAAACCTGTATATGATGTTTTTCCAAATGAATTTCTGTACGTCCTTCGCCGATATGGTTGCGAAAGGCTCTGCCTCAATCCATTTAGTGAAGTAATCTACTGCAACTATGCAGAACTTCACTCCTCTGAGTGTAGTTAGGAGAGGCCCAATGAGGTCGATGCCCCATACGACGAAGGGACAAGGATAGTTGGCTGAAGTTATCTTTTCCAAGGGTAGTGGGGTGGCGTACCCCTGTTGGTACAGCCCTTCCCCAATCAAGAAGTATCTTCCTGAACATTATCGGACTTTAGCTGCTGAACTGACTTCTTTTTCGCTGACGGCGAGGTAAAGGATGAGGGGTTCTCTATCCTTCAGCTGCCGAAGTGTCGGCCGGTGCGTTAAGTAGGTTTTGAGCTCATCCCAGACTTTTTGGCAATCTTCGTTCCAAGGGTGCTCTTTAGAGCCGAAGGAACTGTCATTTTTTACGGCTTTGGTGAGCGCTTTGAAGAATGGTCGACACCGATCCCTATATCTGGAGATAAATCTACTAAGAGAAGTGATTTTCCCAGTTAGCCTTTGGACATCCTTGACTGTTGTGGAAGTTAGAAATCCCAACGGGGACTGGACTTTTTTCTTATCGGCATCAATACCTCTTTCCGATACCATGAATCCGAGGAACTTGCCTGCATTCACCTTGAACACAAACTTCTCCGGGTTGAGACAGATTTTGAATTCCCGAAGTCGGTGGAATGTTTCTGTTAAGTCTAAGATGTGACTATTTGGCAATTTGCTCTTAACTATCATATCATTGACATATACTCCCATATTCCTCCCGATTTGGGTGTCGAACACCCTGTTCATTAGCCTTTGGTATATGGCTCCAGCATTCTTCAAAACCGAAGGGCATTCTAATCTAGCACTAAGTCCCAACTTCAGTGATGAAGGCAGTTCTCTCCTCATCTTCATGATCCATCCAAATTTGGTGGTATCCACTTGATGGTGGTGGGGGCCATCATCAATAGTAAATCCACAGTGTGTCGTGATAAATGCAGCAGTGGGTTTCTGGGGAGGTAAGCGAGTCCAAAGAAGAGGTGCTCTATGTGGACCGTGTACCATGGCCGGCAGCAGTTACTTCCCGCGAAGGGGTGAAGTCGGAGAGTGCTTTCATTGTGGGGGAGCGCCTGGAGCGGAGACTCCTCAGGAGGGCCTACCTGAAATACTCAGAAAACAAGGGTTAGGAGGTCCCCGGAGTCTTTTTCTAAGGAGGAGCCTCCGATGCCCAAGTCAGTACTCCGGAGAGGTGAAGAGAGAGGGAGAGTAGTAAGCAGAAGAGACTCTTGCCTGCTGTATTCTTTTTTTTGGGCTTCAGGGGAGGAGGAGTAAGAGAAGAGAGCCCCCCCTTTTCCGTGACCATTTTCCCTGTATGTATAAGAGGGGGTGAGGCCTTTGGATGGCAACACGTGTATGGACAGATGCCATTTGTATCTCTGGGCGTGGCGTCCCCTAGCCACTTGCAGGCTCCTCGGGCCACGAGCTGCGTCAGGCGCAACCCTATGTAACAGAACGTAGGTAGGGGCGGCGCGCCAGAGTGCATATGAGGGCGGCGTGCAGGGTGTACGGGCGTGATGTCAGAGACTCATTGATGGTGACTAGTGTGCCTCCAAAGTCCCTTTGATGGACGTTTCCCTTCGTGGTGAGGGGCTTTTCCCTGAGTCATATCGTTACTTCGGGAAGTTCCCTAGCTCTGAAGCTGGTCCTTCGGGGGGCTTTTACCCGCAGAAGGTAGTTGGTTCTTCACCCCCGAAGCTTCGTTCGGTCGCCTTCAGGAGGGGGGTGATCCGCAAGTCTCCCGAGGTCGGTATTGGCAGGTTACCGAGGTCATGTACCTCAGGTATCTGACTCGCTCTTTTCCGAGGTTCCCAGGTGGTTGGGGCGATAGCACTTCGGCTATCACATGCCCCCCTCGGAAAGCCAGAGTGGAAACTTCAGCTAATGATCCTTTCGGGAGCGCTTTACGGGACTCAGAGTGTGATGTTTGCAGGAGAGGCACTTCGCTACCCAGGGGGTAAGCTTTGTTCGGGCAGGTGTCACCTGTTTGCCCTTTGGTCTTCTCGAGATACCCAACCTCTTCACTTTTTCTGCCATAGGTTAGTGGACCGTCGCGTCTTGGAACTAGGCGTGTCAGTCCTGGAGTGATGTGCCCGTGTTTTCAGGATGTCAGAAAATGTGTCCTGATTTTTTTTGTCAGTCGACACGTGCCAGGTGCTGGTTGGGATGGGCACGCCTTTTTGCACGTGAGGGGCAATTATGGCGACATTTCACCTTCGCGCAGCAGTTATTACACCCTTTTGGCTGCCCTTCTTTGATCTATATAAGCCTCCTCCTATCATACTCCTCATTTGTTTTTCTTTGGTCTCACTTTGCTCTCATATGCTTCTGTACCTTTTCTTCCCTTTTTGCGACCGTGTTAGTGGCGAAGCAATTTTCAGCCACCTTTCATGATGGCGTCTAGGAATCCCGACTTCGGCGAAGCTTTTGGTGGGTTCTGACTCTAGAGATCCTTCAGTTTTTGCTTTTCTTTTAATTTTCTGAAGTTGTTTCTCTTTTTTCCGAAGTCTCTTTTTCAGTCAACCATGTCTTCACCTATTCTGGAGAGCTGGCAACCTCTTATGTCCCACCCTTGTTGTTCCACTTCTGAGAAATTAGAAAGGTGGAAAACTAAATTTTTTCTTCCTTCCTATGCCACCATAAGGTTACCCCACCTCGAACACTTTAGCTTTATGAACCGGGAGGACGAGGTCACCATTTTCTGAGCCCAATTGAAGGCCGGACTTCGGTTTCCTCCTGTAAAGATGATTTGCAACTTTTGCCAATTTCATGGCATAGCTGTGAATCAACTTCCTCCCAATTCATACTACTATTTTAATGCCTTTCTCTGCATGTGCGGGGTCTTCGGGGTAGAACCCCATTTTATCCTGTTCATGCAGTATTACAAGCTCTATCCGGTCCCGATGGGTGGCTTTTATTTCATGCTACCTCGGGGATCTGGGAGCAAGAAAGTCATGTTCACCTTCGCTACCAAAGATAGTTGGCGAGGGTGGCAAAGGAAGTTCTTCTTTCTGAAGGTGGTGGAGGCCTGGTCACATGTTCTGACCAAGTGGGCTCGGGGAAAGCTGGAGATGGATGTCATAGATCCCAAGAAGTTGCTAACTCCAGAGTTGGCGGCGAGGTTTGTGGACTTCGACAAACGTATTCGTGCTGTCGCCGACTGGGATGCCAAGGTCCCTCCATGCTCTCTCTACCCTTTGCCCATTATGTGGAAACTCATGACCGAAGAGGTCATTAAGGAGTTGGGGGTGGTTAAGGAGCACAAGACCGATCTCGGCATGCTAGCTCCTGCTACCGAGGGGAAGGATTTTTGGCTGGTGAAGCTCAATTGGAGCGAGCTCACTTATGAAGCCTTTTTTGAAAGTAAGTTTTCTTTCAAGGTTTTCAGCATAAGTGCCTGTCTGGACTCACGCTGATGTTTTTCTTCTTTTTCAGAGATAGGTGACGAGTCTGCTACCTACTATAAGTCTCTCTTCCTTGGTCAAGCCGAGAAGGGAGAACAAACGAAGAAAGGCGCTTCCAAGAGGCGCAAGACTACTGGGAGCGGACCGTCTTCGGCCAAGAAGGTGAAGAAGGACACCCTTCTTCCACCCTCGGAGGATGCGGCGGAGGTTGTTGTCATTGCAACTTCCACGGACGTTGGTGACGTCATTGTAACATCCACCAAGGTTGGTGATGTCATTGCAATTTCCACCAAGGTTGCAATTTTCGCCGAGCCTGAAATTGCCGCCAGGGTTCCTGCTTTGGTGATTGCCCTTCCTGCTTCTCTGAGTCCCGCCACGTCGGCAGATCTTGTGGGCTCTTTGGCAGAAAGTCCTTCTGCCGAGGTGTTGGAGAAACGCCAAAAGGGCAAAGGCAAATATGTTCCTGCCGACGTGGAGGAGGCTCGGGACTCTGATGACGACTGTGCCAAAGTCGCACCAGGTTTGTCTCTTATCCCCTTGTTACTTGAGATCTCGTGGTCTTTCATAATCAAGGGACTTTTTGCCTGATGAGACATATGCTTGTTTCTTTTTTGCAGAGGACTTGGCGCCCCTGACCTGGAAGATTGAGCATGCATGAAGGAGGGCTCTTCGAGATTCCCACGTCCCAAAAGACAATGTTCCAAGGGAGCCGTTCTAGTCTTTCACGGAGGACATGAATCTGTTCTCCAAGGATTGTCGGGACATGGCTCCCTAGATGGCGAGGGGGGTGCTTACTAAGGCTTCCTTCAAGGCTATTGCCGAGGAGTATGCCTCCGAGGACTCCCTTGCCACCAAAGTTTCCGAGCATGCTGCTTAGGTAGGCCTCTTCATTTTTCTTCCCACTTTTTTGTCTAAGTATTTTGGCTTTCCTTGTAAATTTCACTAGGTAACTTCTCTCCTTTTTTGCAGCTATTAGGGTATAGTGAATACCTTAGGGTTTGGGCAGCAAAGCAGTCTTCGGTCCGAGCTTAGGCCGAAGATAAACTTGAGAAGGCTAAGGTCTTCTGCGCTAACTTGGTTGTGACGAACACCGAGTTGAGCCTAATAGCCAAGGAGAGGGTTGCCAATCTTCGGGAGGAATTCTTGAAGGGCCAAGAAGAGCTCTTGAAGGATTTCTCCAAGAAGATGTCGGACCTTGGGGAGAAGGTTGTGAGCCTGACTTCGGCCAATGCGGCCATTCAGAAGGAGAAGGAAAAAGAAGCTACTCTCCTGACAAAGGCTCTTACCGAGAAAGCCGACCTTCAAGCCGAGGTCTACTTGCTGAAGAAGGACTCGAAGAAGAAGAAGAAGATAAAGGAGCTGGAGAATGAGGTTGAAGATCTTCGAAATGAGGTTTTGGATTTTCAGAATGAGGCAGACGACTTGGACGTTGAAAAGGACAAAGCCGTTCAGGTGACCAAGGTTGCCTTTCAGGATGGCTTCTGCTTAGCTCGTTATCAATTTCAGAAGAAATATCCGGACCTCGACCTCTCTTTCTTGGCTGCCCTGGATATTCCCGAGGGGCCACGGTGGACTTGGTCAAAAGTCGAGCTTCTTAACCTGTCATTTGTCCCTCCTCCCTCAATGAAGGCAGCGGACAAAGATACGGGAGCCGAAGCTTCCCACGCCGCCGGGGACCCTTAGATATTCTAGGGCCTTTTCCTTCTTCTTTTTCTTTGTGCTTCTTCTTCTTGTAACCTTCTTCTTGTATCAAAACCTTCTTCAATAAATTTTCCTTAATGAATCGGTTAAGTCTTTTTGAGCAATTTTGTTTCCCAGTTGTCCTGACCACTTTCGGTCGAAGGACTTTCAGAAAGATACGAGCAATTTTTGTTTCCCATTTGTCCCGACCACTTTTGGTTAAAGGACTTCAGAAACAAATTTTTGGGTCGTTTCTTTGATCAACCTTTAGGTAAACGCTCGTTGTTGGCAAAGTTCCCTTAGGCAAATTTTGAGCCTGCACTCGTCGGCTGTACTCAATAGACTTCGCCTTTTTTGGGCATAGAACCCAGTCAACTAAAAGAAGACTTTCAGGAGACAATGGACTTCACCTTTTTTGGGCATATATCCCAGTCAACTTCGGGAGGAAGACAAGACTTTCAGGAGTCAATGGACTTCACCTTTGTTTGGCGAGTGTAGGGGAAAAATTCTGTACTTAGAGGAAATTACTTTTACAATTTCCCATCTAAAATTCTAAGTATAGAATTTCTTTAAGGCCTCCGAGTGCCATGCATTTCTCAGCTTTCCTCCATCGGTGCCGCCAAGCTTGTATACTCCTTTTCAGACCTCTTTTAGGACCGAATATAAGGCCCTTTCCCGTTTGGCTGAGGTACCCCATGGGTCGGTTTTTGAGGTTCAAACTCGGCCTTTCAGAGGACGAGGGAGGGGTGTCTCCTCCATGGCCCCTTGGAGAGTTTGTTCTGATAACTCCTTTGCTATTTGCTCCCCCCAACCTCTTTTATGGTCCCTCTTTCATAGTTTTGTTGACTACATCAACTTACCTGTTGCTCTGGGGCTGAACTAATGGGGCGAACTGCGTTTTGATTTCGAGGTTGGTGACGGATTTTTGGAATCCCCTGTTCCACAGGCTGAGAAGTATTATCAGCCATGGTCACCGTCAGTATGCCAATTCTGCATATCATGTTCTTCCAGACGAACTTTTGTATATCTTTTGCCAGAATGCTCACTAAGAGTCCTGCCTGGCTCCACGTAGTGAAGTGGTCTACTGCCGCTACGCGGATCTTCACTCCTTCGGGAGCTGCTAGAAGTGGACCGGTGAGGTCTATGCCCCATACTTGCAAAGAGGCAAGGGTAATCTTCCGAGGTTATCCAGTCCGAAGGCGGTCTTTGGGTGCTGGCGTGTTTTTGGCCATTTTCACGCTTTCTGGATGAATTGTCTTGCACTCGCTTTTTATGGATTTGCGTTCCTTTACCAGCATAGTTCTTCCTCAATCAGGGAACTTCGTCCGGAACGTCTTCGCACTTTTTGCCGCTTTATGAGGGTTTTCGGGACTTTTTGGTTGTGAGGTCTCTCTTTGAAGGATCTTTCCTTCCTTTGTCTAAGGGTGCTGCATTTAGTGTTACCATGCTCGGCTGGCTCACTACTTTGGTAACCCATTTGATTGCTTTGGTGACCTCCCTGCCTTTGGGCCCTCGAGGGCTTGGTCAAGCGCTCTGCTATTCTGCGCTTTTTGTTGACAGGGAGTTCCTACCTTCGCTAGGTCTCCCTCGTTCAGTTTCAACATTTTCTATCTTTGGGACTTTGGTAATGAAGTCCATTTAGTGCCTGGGCTTTCATTGTCCTTCTAGGCTCATACATGATGTAGTATTTTCTGAGTTCGATGCACCACTTTGATAGCTTCCTCGAATGCCCTACTTCTTTTCATAACATCGCGTAGAGGCGTGTTACTCCAGATAGTGATGTCATGTCCTTTGGAAGTAAAGTCGCAGTCTTCTTCCTAATGGCTTCTTCAGGGCGAGGGGCATTTGTCCTTGTCGCCAACGACAACTTTTCCTTGGGTGCAGAACTCCTTCGGCGGGGAGCTCTGGGCCATTTAAACCCTGTTTCTCCCACAAGTTGGGCTCTGAGGGGTATGTTTCCCGCTGAGGACTCATCTCATCCTTCTCTACTTCCCATATTCTTGTGAGTTCACATGGGACCCCTCTCTGACGAAGCACTGATGAAGAGGACCTTCGGCCCGATTTTAGCTGAGGCCAGGTTCGGTCCAACTGCTGCGTTTTCTTTTACCACGGCAGAGCATGGGAATTCATGCTGGAAGGCCATGGCAATAGCTAGAGGACATTCGTCCTTAGGTCGGGCTGTCCCTGTTGCTGTTATTCGGTTGCCAGTTGCACCTCTAGCGCGGACGAGGACCTCGGGGGCTCATTGTCCTTAGAATGCCAAGTTATCAGCAACGATGATCTGGGAGTGTGTTCCCACAAACGGCGCCAAATGATGGCAGCGGGGGCCATCATCAATAGTAAATCCATTGTGTGTCGTGATAGGTGCAGCAAGGGGTTTCCGGGGAGGTGAGCGAATCCAGAGAAGAGGTGCTTTGTGTGGACCGTGTACCATGGCCGGCAGCAGTTACTTCCTGCGAATGGGTGAAGTCGGAGAGTGCTTCCGGTGTGGGGGAGCGCCTGGAGCAGAGACTCCTCAGGAGGACCTACTTGAAATACTCAGAAAACAGGGGTTAGGAGGTCCCCAGAGTGTTTTTCCGGGGAGGAGCCTCCGAAGCGCAAGTCAGTACTCCGGAGAGGTGAAGAGAGAGGGAGAGCAGCAAGCACAAGAGACTCTTGCCTGCTATATTCTCTTTTTTGGGCTTTAGGGGAGGAGGAGCGAGAGAAGAGAGCCCCCCCTTTTCTGTGACCATTTTCCCTATATGTATAAGAGGGGGTGAGGCCTTTGGATGGCAACACGTGTATGGACGGATGCCATCCGTATCTCTGGGCGTGGGGTCCCCTAGCCCCCTGCACGCTCCTCTGGCCACGAGCTGCATCAGGTGCAGCCCTACGTGACAGAACTTAGGTAGGGGTGGCGCGCCATAGTGCATATGAGGGCGGCGTGCAGGGTGTACGGGCGTGATGTCAGAGACTCCTTGATGGTGACTAGTGTGCATCTGAAGTCCCTTTGATGGACGTTTCCCTCCGTGGTGAGGGGCTTTTCCCGGAGTCATACCATTACTTCGAGGAGTTCCCTGGCTCCGAAGCTGGTCCTTCGGGAGGCTTTTTCCCACAGAAGGTAGTTGGTTCTTCTCGCCCGAAGCTTGGTTCGGTCGCCTTCAGGAGGGGGTGATCTGCAAGTCACCCGAGGTCGGTATTGGCGGGTTACTGAGGTCATGTACCTTAGGTATCTGACTCCCTCTTTTCCGAGATTCCTAGGTGGTTGTGGCGATAGCACTTTGGCTATCACCACTGAGGCGTCAAGGAAGTTGAGTAGGCTGTATTCGGCAATAGAGTCCACCAGCTGATCTATTGGTGGTAGAGGATAAGAATCCTTAGGGCAAGCATCGTTTATGTTTCAGAAATCGATGCACATTCAAAGTTTGTCACTCCCTTCTTTCATAGCAATGACAACATTGCTTAGCCATTCGGGGTACTTGACCTCCCTTATTATGCCTGCTTCCGTTAAGCGTTTGACTTTGGTTTTGATGAAGTTGTTCTTATGCGCCGAGAGGCTTCACTTTTTTTGTCGAACAGGCTTTGCCTCTGGGCGCACCTTAACGTTATGTTGGATTATGCAAGGGTCTACCCCTAGCATGTCCTTCGGCGAGTAGGCAAATAGGTCTTTGTTAATTAACAAAAAATATAGAAGTTTTTCCTTGTCATCTTCCGCTAGTTTTTTCCCCACTCGGGTACTTCGGCCTGGGATCAGTTCTACATTTTAAGTTTCTATTTTTTCAAGGTCTATTATTTCTTCTCCCTTAGCCTCTTCTCCAAGCACGATCTTTTCTCCCGAAGTTGATAGCTGAAGCACTATCGCCCTTTAAACCCATAAGCTTGGGCAAACCACCACCCTCGGAAAGTCGAGCAGCACCCACAAGGAATGCGAGCACCAACCTCAGAAAAAGGGGGTCTGGCAATTGAACATCCGACCTCGATGATCCATCATCAACCCTGGGAACGACAGTATTGACCTCACGAACACGGTGCATCGCCAGCCTCAGTAAGGTGACCGAATCGGCTTCGGAAGAGAAAGACTCACCACCTTCGATAGGAGAGAACGCCCCCGAAGGGGAGCATCCATGACAAGGGGACTCTCGGATTACTAAAATGATCTTGGAAGAAAGCCCCCCCGTTCCGAAGATCTCTCTTCTACCGAAGGAATCTCAGGAGTACGGCAGAAACAATTAAGGAGCCTCTGACATGCCGCCCCTGTACGTAACACGCCGCCCTTACACATGCTCTGACATGCCGCCGTCGCACTTGTCCTGTCATAAAGACCTACCCCAGTCTTGACCTCTGGCTAGAACGGCCTGCAGCCGGCTAGAGGCCCCAACACCCAAACGGACGGATTACATCCGACCGAACACATGTCGTGATCTGAGCGGCCCATGTCAAGCAGGCATCTCCATTACACCCTCCTATAAATATTAAGGAAATGGCCTCAATAATGGTGATCTCTGGAAAAAACATACATTTCACATCCTTACTACTTCCTGCCTCTCAAAATACTGACTTGGGCGTTGGAGGCTCCTCATTGTTTGAATATTTCAGGCAATCTTTCCTAGGAAGTCTCTCCTTCAGGCGTTCCTTTATCACCGGAAGTCCCTCCCAATCTCACCATGTCATATAGCAAACATGCTGATGGGCATCATCTAGCGCCGTTTGTGGGAACCCACTCCCAGGTGGCCGTTGTTGAGACTCGGCATTCTAAGGACAAAGGGCTTCTGAAGTCCTCTTCCGCACTAAAGGTTCAACTGGCAACCGAACAACCTGTCGCAGGGCATTCCTTGTTGGAGGACAAATGTCCTTTTACCGTTACCATAGGCTTCCTGCATGATTTTTAGCACTCCGTTGTGGCTAAAATGATGCAGCAACTGGACTAAAGATGGCCACAGCCGCCTCCGGACCAAAGGCCCCATTCACCAGCACCTTATCGGGAGAGAAGCCCAAAGTCAACTCACCGGAGTTCGGGAAGTGGGGACCAGTGTGATGAGTCCTCGATGAAAAACAAACCCCGCAGGGTTCGACCTACGGGAGAAACGGGGTCCAAATGGCCCAAGACTCCCTGCCGAATGAGTTCTTCACCAGAATAGAAATCATAATCCAGCCGGCACCGAAGTTACTCTCCAAAAAATAGGCGTCACTCTCCATTACTGTAGGCCTCCAGGCAACAAGAAGAAGAGCCCACTGCCGCACTCCTCATGGAAAAAATCGTAAAGAGGTTAGAGAGGGTGGAAAGACAGGTAGCTCGGAAACCCGTCTGGTCTAGGTTGTCAGAAACCTTCAGCGGAGATGAATCACCGTTTACTCGAACAGTAGTCGAAGCACCTATGCCGAGTGACTTTCGGGTGACTCGTTTGGAAACCTATGACGGCCGAAGTGACCCCCAGGTTCACCTAACCAAATACAGACGCAGCATGGTGTTAGACGGTGCTGATGATGCCACCTTGTGCAAAAGTTTCGAGGTCACCCTCTCCGGACCGGCAACGGCATGGTACAACTCGTTAGCCCCCGGAACCATCATGGGATTCCAAGAGCTATCTACCGCTTTGAAGCAGCAATTCATCAGAAGCAGGCTGATGGTGAAGATGCCAGTTCAAATGTTCGACATAGCACAGAAGAATGGAGAAACTATTCACAACTATGTCAAAAGGTTCAATCGAGAAACCCTAAGCGTGATGGACTTAATGCCAGAGATACGTATCCTTGCCATGATACGGGGACTTTGGAGAGACTCACAGTTGTTCTAAGAATTCTCGAAGGATCCCTCAGACACCCTAGATGAATTTTACCGAAGGGCAGAATAGTATATGATTGCTGAAGAGCTGAGGATGGGGGGCCCAAAGCTCGACCACGTCCGTACCGAGGGGTCAAGCTAACAAACTCGCTACCCAACCGATTTAGGGGGTCGACCTCAGAAGCTGAGAGGGAAGAAATAGTTGACTTTTACTCCTTTGAACACCACAAGGACGAACATTCTCATGGCCATGGAAAGGCAGGGAACTCAAATTCAACGACTGAAGGCCATGACCTCGGACAACAAAAAGAACATGAAAAAGTTTTGCCAGTTCCATCGGGATCATGGGCATGATACCGAGGATTGCTTCTAGCTGAGGAAGTACATAGAGTCCCTCATAAAGTAGGGCCAACTACGACGCTACCTGTGGATGCCCTCCCTAAAGGGGAGGAGGGAAAAGGAAAGGAAAGGAGATGATGAGGAATATGACTCCGACAGACACCGGAACCAAAGTCCCAGAAGACATTCGCCACCTCCGGCAGGAATAATACAGACGATCACCACAGGACTACCCTCGCTAGAAAGAAAAAGGAAAGCCAGGGTGATCTTAGTGATGGAATATGGTAACCCATCAAAAAAGCTTATTTGGAGAGATGGGTCTACCATAATATTCCCTCATGACGACCCCCTTCTGGTCATGGCAAGGATAGGGAGTTGGGATGTCAAGAGAGTACTCCTTGATGATGGTTCTAATGCTGACGTCTTGTTCTCCCATCTACTGCCGAGTTTGGGTATCCCAAGGGGCGATCTCAGGCCTGTCACCTCTCCTACTTTTGGAGTGGGTCCGTCTGAACTCCCTGTCCTCGGTTGGATTGACCTTCCTGACACGGCCATCCCTAGCCCCTGCCCAGGACACCTATGAGAACTTGGTCTCACGGCAGATTGTAGTTAGTACTCATTGATATGTGCATGGATTAAATCCATGTCACTAGTTGATTATCCTAGAATATGCAATATGCATGCTCTCTATGCTTTGACGGGTTCTTTAAAACCATAAAATGTTAATGTGGCCACAATTTTCTATACAAAACAAGTAGAGCAGTCAAAGCATACAAATCAACCTTTATATGAGTTAACTACACATAGCAACATGCGTGAGCATTCATACATATAGTAGCTAATGCCC
>KK903303.1:0-38598 GCA_000696445.1 Aquilaria agallochum
GGTTTTGTCCGACGATTTTTATTGTAGGAAATGACCATTTCCTACGGTTTCCCTACATTTTTTCCCGTCTCAAATAACTTGTTTTCTTGTAGTGTATGTTCTACCGCTAGAGATCAACTAGTTAGTTTCAACCGATTTCTTTAAAGCCACCTGAAGCTAAAACGTCTTGGATGCGAAAAACAGCTCTAGTTTTAACAGGTTGAACATTTTCACGCTGTTGAAACTACACATCTAGGAAATTTCAACCTTCAAAACTTCTATATTTCAATATTGATTTCTTCCAATAAATTTCTTCTTTCACAAACAATACTTGGAACACTTCAAGCTACTTGAGAAATAATAAACAATATCCAAAAGACATGTGAATTTGTCTAAATGCCATGCACACTAAAAGTAAGCACATTAGTCATTCATAAATATTTTGTTATCATCAAAATTCTAAGTTAATTGATTGGAACAAATTCAACAGAGTGGCCACTTCGTCGTGAGTCAAAGGAAGTTGTTTCCCGCATGGAACTTTTCCTGCATTAAGCCAATTTGCTTTGAAGTTGTTTCTCGCATGCAACTCTTGCTGCATTAAGCCAATTCGTTTTAACCTAAGTTAATTAAATTTAAAATGATTTATTTTTGTTTTCCTATTTTTTTTTCTGAAATAAATTTTATTTGAAAGATAATATTATGTAGGTATAATAACCTACTTAAAATACAATTTTTATAATCTTATTAAATTTTTATAAATTTTTATTTTTTAATGCCTAAGAAAAACAAAAAAATCATAAAAATTTAATAAAATAATAAAATTTACTTTAAAATGGATTATTACATTTAGATAATTAATATTGACTTTAAAATAAAATTGATTTCAAAAACTATAAAAATAAGAATAAGTCATTTTGGATTAAGTTAACTTAATTGAAAATGAATTAGCTATTAATTCATACTGATCATGGTCAAAGTATCAATGCTGACAAATCATGTCATTAAGTGGCTGAAACTGCATTTTGGTTTGATAAAAATTAAAGTGTATGCTTCTATCTATCTTTTTTTTTTTTAACATGTTAAACTTCCTTCCATTTTGTTTGCTGGCACCATAATATATGTGTGTGTGTATAGTTGACTCGATCGATCTAGCTCGGTCATTTCAAAACCATCCAATGACTTCAAGTTAGGAGTTAGTCGATTGTAAGAAAGATGATAAGAGGATATCGAAAGAGATGTAGAACAAGTCTTCCCGGCCCCCTCCAGCGATATACAGTCCCATGCAAGTGAAATATTAGTCTAATTTCAAATAAATTAACTATAAGGTAGACATTATAAGAAAAAAAAAAATTTAACCATATTTAGTAGTAAAAAAAACAGTGTTATCTGTGGTTTTCAGTTTTAACTTTTAACCCATTGTATAAATAAATAGCATTTGATCCTATAAATCTGTGAATTGTTAGACGGCGTGCATTTATTTTTGTGACGAGAAGAATGAATGCTTTTGTTAGCACGACACAGTAGAAGTGAATAATTTTGGTTCTCCCATGGGTATAAAAAACACGTTTCAAGTCGTATAAACGTACGACTTTACGAGCTTACCAACCAAAATCGACTTAAGTCGCATCAGAAACGTAATTGCTAGTAAAAAAGCACAAAAACGCAATTTAAGTCGTATAAACGTACGACTTTACGAGCTTACCAACCAAAATCGACTTAAGTCGCATCAGAAACGTAATTGCTAACATAATTGCTAGTAAAAAGCACAAAAAACGCAATTTAACTCGAATAAACGTACGACTTTACGAGCTTACCAACCAAAATCGACTTAAGTCGCATCTGAAACGTAATTGCTAGTAAAAAAGCACAAAAACGCAATTTAACTCGTAGAATCGTAAAATCCAAAAGACCCAACGACTTCTCAGGCCAGACCAATATTTAGCAAAACACTAATATTCCAGCTTCGGGCTAGGAGAACAAAATTTCTTCAACCCAAACTTCACGGCCCTCGAGACCCCACCTGGTGATGAACGGATGGAAGGCAAGCATACCCTTTTTTATAGGCTTGATGTCTTTTTGTCTTATACACCAGCTGTGGGACAAAACCAGTACTCATCACTTCGCTCTCCCTTTACGGTCCCTTCTGTCCTTCGATTCCTCCATCAACTTCATCACCAACAACATCCTCCATCATCATGGCAACACCTAGGGGTGAGCATTCGGTTATTTCGGTTTGAACCGAATCGAAATAGTCGGTTTTGTTCGGTTTCGGTTTTGTATGGTAACAAACCGAAATAACTGAATTGGTGATAGAAACCAAATTAGAACCAAACCGAAATATTTCGGTTCGGTTCGGTTCCAACCGAATTAACCGAAAAAACTTTACTTAACTCAAACATTTTGCAGGCATTTTAACTCTACTGAATAGAATCTTAATCCAAACAAGACTGTTCAAAACTCATGAGTTAAGCAATTCACGGACAGACACTAACAACTTTGCCAAAAAACTTTTGACTAACAATTCAAGAAACAATTAGCTAAATCATGTTCTCTAGTTTTATCAAATGAAATAAAAAACAGAAATCCATCAGGTGATACTTGATTGCCCTGTATAACTAGCTCAAGTCACTTTATTTGCATTGGAATCGTTAGTATTAGTGTATTACCTTCATCGAAATAGAATAGACCACAACAATTTTTAACCGAACTCACAAAAAAAATTGAAAATAAAATAAAAATAAAAAATATCTGATGGCTGCTGTGCGCCTGTGCCTATGTGAACTGGGAGCCTGGGAAGGAGAACGACGCCGCCGCTAGTACGCCCAGTCGCCCAGAAGGAGAACGCCGAGAAGGATTTGCGGTTTGCCGCCGCAACCCGCGAGGACCAGGACAGGACAGCAGGCGGGCAGAGCAGAGGGAGAACGCAGGGGACGGGGAGAGCTGAGGCCGACGCCGAGAGAGGCTGCGATTGGCCGATTGTGCCAGCGATTTGCGATAGGCCCTTGCACAGTCACCAGTCGAGGTCGAGGAGGAGCACTGCGGGCAGATAGAGTCACAGAGACTACANGGTAAGGTAACTAGGGCCTAGGGGGTAAGGGTTTGGGAAAGTGGGCTAAAGCCCAATAAGTATAATTCGGTTATTTCGGTTGCCGAAATAACCGACTCCCAAAACCGAAACCGAAATTTTCTTTATTTGGTTCTCACCGAACCGAACCGAAATACCGAAAAAACCAAACCGAATTTCTAAAATATTTCAGTTTTTCGGTTTTTTCGGTTTGACCCGAATAGTGATCACCCCTAGCAACACCTATCACCGGCCAACACCATGGCTGGACTCACCTTGCTGCCCATAGCCTCTCCTCCTGTGGTCAAATCCACCATCTCCTCTCCCATTTGCCTGTATTTTTTAGCCTGTTTCTTTTATGCCAATAGTTGCTTAACCTCATAAAAGCCATCCAAGTCATACCCCTTTGTCAATTAAGCCTCCAACGTTTTAAATTGTTTAAAATAGCCACCCAAATTATTCACAACATTGATAAAAATATTTCAATCCTAATTAACTATAACACATTTAAATCTTAATTCCTATGTTTATGAAATGATAATTTTTTTAACGGTAACATGAAAATATTTTGAAACAAACTTAAAAAATAATTTGGATAGTAGTAATTTTTTTTACGATTTTTATCTTTTGGGGCTTTTTCATAAAATCTTACGACTCCACGACTTTTTACGACTTTACAACTATAGAAAACCAAAATGACTCTAGGTAAAGTCCCGTTTTTTATAACCTTAGTTCTACAAATTATTAATCACCCTCCCACCTAGACCTATTCTAGCCTGCTTTCCATAAAACCCAAAATAAAACCAAAATTAAATAAAATTTCACTCCCATCAAATCTCTTAGACTTACTGCCTGCTGCTGCTACACTTACTTTGCTTCTTACAAAAGACTTATAATTTTAGAATCACACGAGTTTATAATTTAAAAATAATAATTCACTCAAATTTTAGGTTGTGATTACGATTCTAATTCAATTCAACGACTATAACTAATAGTAAATAAAAAATAAATATATGTGAAATATAATTTTTAACAATTTTGTTTTTGTCTGAAATGCTTGAGATAATGGTGCGGAGGAAGCATGCATCTCGCAGCTACTCGGGGTTTGAAACCCCTCCCCCCAGCTTGTATTGTAATAACAAACATTTTTATGCCAAATTTAGTTTGATATGTCTTCTAGGTTTTAGAGAAAAAAAAAATACTTCAACCCTTAAATTTCCAAATATTCTCTAACATCGTAAATATTTTTTAATAAAAAAAAGGAAATCTTATTTCCTGACAACTTTCTTCTTTTGGACGCGCGGCGAGATTCTTCAAAATGCCAACATCTTCTCTTACGCTGCCAATTTTAACAAGTATTAAAAAATTTTAACGAGTATTACAATTAATTAATCTTCACTTTTGCTTTTAAATTTTGTTGCTTGCATCCCATTTAGCGCCTGAGAATCTACAGAAACAGAATAGTTAAATGATGAATAGTACCGTCTCAAAGTTTTTATAACATATTGTTTTCATCTATTGTAACTTCAAAATTTTTACAATAATTTTATATTTATTAAATTATTTTATAAAATATAATTTAAATATCCACTTTTTTCAACTTTCTCAATTTACATGCATATAGAAATTTAAAAGAAAAAGCAATGCATTAATTTTTTTTCACTTTTTTAATCTTTGTATCAAATCAAAAAAGTTTTATAGATATGAGACGAAACATAGATTCTAGAAAATGCATCCGCTTATATATGTCAATGTAGACTCAAACAGTAATTAAAAATTTTAATTGATAGATTACTATCATATCAATATTCTACTTTATACATTTTTCATCCACATGACATCAGCCATTTACATATATATGTCCTCAACACTCAACAAAAACCTCCTTTCCTTATTCATCTATATTGTTCTCACATGAATACAATGTACAATTTAATTTAAGATACCATCGTTACATTAATATTTTATTTGAAAAATTTTCACCTATATGGGAATTAGTGTGGTATAACCTCAATACTGGACAAAAGTAACGTTTTTTATCCATCGAATGTTGTTATAAGGTAAATTCAATTTAAGGAAATAAAAAAACAGGATTCACAGAAGGACTTAACCAAACAGAAAAAGCAAATTTGAGAAGCCAACCAAACAGAAAAAGCAAATTTGAGAAGCCAAACTGACGCAGCGATAAACAATGTTTGATCAAGCAAAGCGCTCAGCAGAAGGAATAAACAAAAATTCACTAGTAAAGACTGCCGAAAAAAAAATCCTAAGCAAAGCAAAATGCTCGAAGGAATAAACGCGAATTCGCTTGTAAAGAATACTAAAGCAAAACTGGAATACATCAATATTATTGATAGAATGAATAAGCGCTCAATATTATTGATAGAATGAATAACAGTAACTAACACAGACTATTAATTGGTGTATAAAGAAAACCCAATTCAAAATAAAGAAAGAAACTAAAAATTATTAGCAGTTCAAAACAATGTAAACTTCAGATGTCTGGTCCCTCAAAATATAGTTATTTTGAACCATGAAATTTACAAAGGGGGAAACCCCGATAACTCCTGTAGAGTGCTGAATTTCTTTTTTGAAATGATATATTATCTTCATCCCATATGAACAGAATGTTTCTATATGCACAAAAATTAAGGTCTTATAATTATGATATTTTTTTTCTTAATTTGCCCTTGAAACTAAAATAAAAAAATTATATTTTATGCAGTGCGAAATTAAATGAACAATAAAAAAAAGATTCTTTATTGATTTTATGCAGTGAAAGTTTAAATGAGACATGTTGTTATTCCTGCACCATAAAAATAGAAATTCAAAAATATCAAAATATAAAATTTAGAACAAATTTTGATCTTGCCAACATCACAAAAATAGATGGTTTTTAATATAAAATTAGAAAATAATAGAGAACAAAATAGTTAGGGAATACAAAAATATCTCCTATATATATATATATATCAAATTTTGATCTTTTGGACGTTTCATACTATATTGGTGCAACGGTCTTGGTTGCACCGCCCTTAGGATAAAATAACTTAACTATCTTATTGTAACTCTACATATATATACACTTTTGTAGAGTAAAGCGCCACTCACACATTTCTTTACCCAATATTATTTGAAACATATATAAAATATTATTTTGTGAAAAAAAATATATATACGTAGGAAGAGAGAGGGGTTGAGTGTCCAAAACTAATTAGCAAACACGTATATATGTATGGCTTCAACCCACTAGCCGTTTAGTATTTAGTATAGGAATAAAAGCTGAAATGGTAAAGAAGTGAAAAATAAACTTTATTAGCCGTTTGGTACAAAAACGGCTAAAACTAATAAAATCGCAATTATTGTAAACGGCTAGAAAAGGTTTTAAAGCATAAGTTTTATTCCATCAATATTTTTTTATTGAAATAATAAATCTCATATAATTCTCTCTCCATTTAAATAAAAACCAAAATAATATATATATATATTTGGGTAAATTCAGTTTATTATGCGTAATAAAGATAGTGCTACCTTGAACCTTTATTTAGTTAATCGGCACCATTGCTCCACAATCGATAGTGATATGGCCTTGAACTATGGTTGTTTTTTTTGTACAAATTCACCCAGCAAACATAGTAAACCCGGTGCCCATTGAGTTTATAAGTCTGTACTATTAATGGTAATGTGAATATCTTGACTTTTTCAAGAGTGATTTAAAGAATAGTCCAAAGAGCAGTCTCACTCCAACGCTCACACAGATGAAAATCCATTAATAGTGCTTCTATAACTTTGACACCCCACTCAATAAGGAGTTATAGATTCTCAATAAGAACAAATGCTCAACCTTCAATCATTACAGGATAGTTGCATCTACACCATAAGTATGGGGGTGGAAAATAAATCTCTTAAATAATGCATTTCTCAACAGCTTCTCTATGATTTATTTTTTTCGTTCAAAACTCAAGTCTCAGGATCTCTGATTTTTTAGTTAGATGTCCTTATAGGAAGCTCCAATCAATTCGGGCTCAAACGTGATTTTTCTTCCCGCATGGCTTCGACAGTGATGCGGGAAGATAAACTCTCTGTCGCCTTGCCCTTTTCTCTTAAAGCCATGAGTCATGAACTAATAGTAGTGATTAATGAAAAATTAAAATGAGATTATGAATATATTAAGAGGAGATTAGTAAAAAATTTAGAAGTGATTAAGAAAAAAGCTCAAATGCTTGAGAGAATATAGTAGAGGAAGAAGAGAGATTGAGTGTTGGTGTGAGGATAGAGTGAAAATGACATTGGTATTTATAGGGGAGGGCTAAAAAATATTTGGACCAAAAAGTCCTTAAAATTTAGTTTGTTGGGAAGGATGAAAATGGAATTTTGGGGGCTAAAATGTAGTAGAAAACCGTTGGAGGACCTATATTGTAATTAACTCATTTTTTTGAATTTTTTTTGCAAGTTGCCGTTTTCTAGCAGTTGAGCCCCCAAGCCCAGACCAGATCGGTCAGTCCTAGGCAGGCTCTGGCGGGGGCAGTTCATGGGTTGGGTTAGGTCATGGGTCGGGTCAGAATCTGGGCCGGGCCGCCCCATTATGCACCATCTTCCTCTCTCAGGCCCTTATTTGCCCCAATTTTATGTGGTTTTTGCCGGCAAGGGGCGGGACGTGTTTGACCAAGGGCAAGGCGAGGTTGACTGCCTAGCTGGTTCCAATTGGGGCCTGGTCAACTCAGCCCAGGTCCCACATCTAACTTAAACCCACTAGCCGTTTAGTATTTAGTATGAGAATAAAAGCCCAAATGGTAACAAAGTGAAAAATAAACCTTATTAGTCATTTGGTACAAAAAATGGTTAAAACTAATAAAATCATAATTAATTACTCTAAATGGCTAGAAAAGGTTTTAAAGTATAAGTTTTATTCCATCAATATTTTGTTTTTTGAAATAATAAATCTCCAACACGCATCACGTCACATGCGCAGAGGGATGTGGTAATGTCATTTCAATCGGGTGTGCCTGGTGAGTTCGATTGTCTGCATGCGGAGCAGTGGCGGGAAGGAGCCGACGACGATCGTGAGGCCCGCGAAATATTGAATTCGTTGTTCGGTCAAAGAAAACTGCAACTTGCATGTTTTCCACGAATGTGCTCTCCCTCGACTCTCGACTGGAGCACTTGGGCGACAAATTACTTCCTGTGGCATGTGTTCTGCTCCTTTTCCTGTACCTTAGGAGATCGGTCTCGTGTCTCATGCTTTTTGTAGATTCTGTTTTGGCCCTCAAAAATCAATACTATCAGCTTTCTCCCAATTGTTAATAAAAACAGCATTTTTTTAAGAGCTCACCTGAGATTAAATGTGTTGGATTTTTATATGAGCTATTATGTGAAGAAATTATGTATTATATATGCTATCAATTGTTTGTCTCAATTAAAAGTGATTTAATAGGATTTAGTTTTGGACTTTAGACACCTTGCAATGTGTAGAGGTCAAAATATAACTTTTATTTCTTATAATAAGCCGAAATAAAAAATAAAAAAAACTGACATGGCCAATTCATATAAAAAGATTATAGTCCCCAAATCATGCGTCTAAGATTTTCTCTCTTAAGTTTTCCATCTCTTCTGAGTCCTCATCATTAAAGAAAAAAACAAAGAGGAACTCGTATGTATCGATTTAAAAAACAACAAGCAATAAGATCCTTGTTTTAGAATATCCAATGGATTTAGATTCATTGTGAAAAATCTTGAATTTTTTATGATTGATTGATTTAATTCAAGGAATCAAATTTTCTAATAAGTGGTATTATAGCTCTTTCATGTTGAATTATTAAGAATATCTTTTGATATTTTGAACGAGATCTAGAATTATAAAATTTTTTGATCAAGATACTGAACGAAAAAAAAAAGGACGGAAAGGTTTTGTTTTGTTTCACCGTTTCCATTTGTGGCATAACTATTACTATTATTATTATTATTATTATTATTTTGGATTAGTTTGCGGTTTGCAGTAGTATAGATGTAAGTTTTGTCTTTATTTTGGATTTGGAGCCAAGTGTGTTTTATGCTGCCATAAATCATGGAGGCTTCGGACCCACCACTTGTTGTTTATCTTGATTCTTTTGGGATGCGAATGTCGTCGCACTTCAAAATTGATTCATGGCATCCGCTATTTGTTTATCTTGCTGGTAGTTTTTTCTTTGTCAATAAATTACAGCAATTGAATGAAATTTATTTGGTAAATTAATTCAATTTTGATATATTTTTTGGATATCTGATATTTGGCCTATTTAATTGAAGCAACATATCATCAAAGAGACTTTTCTTGTATAGATTAATTAATTTGAATATCTAAATATTGAGTGTTTAAGTTTCATTCAAATAATTACCGGCCTAAATGAAAGTTATTATTTGGTTGAAATTTGAACATGATTGTAATAATAAATATGTGACAATTATTAGGTCATTTTTTTATGTAAATAGTAAGCCGGTCCAAAGAAAAACTCATTGAATTATCAATATTTGATTACTACACCAGGAGTACCACTTATGAGTTAATATTTTTTTCCAAAGACTAAATATTAATGTTTGTGCTAGATTTCTTGTAATGAGTTATATACATATTGATTTTGAATTTAATAAAGTATGATGTGGAATTTATGTGAGCTTTATTTATTTTATTTCTTTATTCATTCTTCAGTTATGAGTTCTCCTACCACTATTTTTGCTAGCATCAATTCAATTCCTATATTAAATGGTTTAAATTTTAAGTCGTTGCTTGAGAATGTTATGATCATTCTCGGATAACATTCTCGGAGCCATGGACTTAGACCTTGTACTACAGGTTGAGTGACCTACTGACCTTAATGATAAAAGTACCTCTGATGACAAGAGGGAGATGGAAAGGTGGGAACTCTCAATTTGCATGAGTCTAATAATAATGAAGCGTGTCATTCCACAAGCATTCAAGGACACTATGTCTAAAAAGGTTACAATAGCCAAGGGGTTTCCTTAAGGATGAAAAGGCTGAAACTAGTACACTCCTGGCAAACCTTAACTCAACGAGGTATAAAGGTAATAAGAACATAATGGAGTACATTATAGAAATGTCTCATTTTTCTTCAAAACTAAAAGCACTCAAGTTAGAGTTGTCTAAGGACTTAGCTGGCCATCTGGTTTTGATTTCTCTTTTTATATAGTTCAATCAATTTAAGGTGAGCGATAACTATCAAAAGGATTCTTGGTCTCTTAATGAGCGCTTATCTCTCTGTGTGCAAGAGGAAGAAAAGTTGAAGCAAGACAATGTAGAAAGTGCTCATTTGGCTACAACTTCTAAGGGCAAAAGGGAAATCAATAAAATAAAGAAGCTGCAATAGCACCACAAAAAAAGTAACATCTAAATCAACAACCTAAAGTTGCTTGTTTCTTTTGTTATGTTGTTGGGCATAAGAAGAAGCATTGTACCAATTATCATGCATGACATGCAAAGAAAGGTACACTTCTTAATCTGGTTTATTCTGAAGTTAATTTAACTTTGGTGCTTAAACACACATGGTGGATAGATTCTGGTGCAACAACTTACATCAGTGTATCTATGCAGGGTTGCCTGAGTTACCGAAAGCCAAGTGATGGTGAAAGATACATCAATGTAGGTGACAACAAGTCGGTGCAAGTTAAAACAACTAGGACATTTAGATTATTGTTAAGAACTAAATTTTATTTGGATTCGAATGAGGCTTTTGTTATTCTATCTTTTAGATGGAATATGGTTTCTATTTTTATTTTGCACAAATTTGGATATTTTTGCTCATTTGGAAATAGAAAATTTAGTTTCTTTAAAGATTCAAAATTGGTTGGTATCGGTTCTTTGTCAGTTGGCAATAATATTTATATACTTGATACAATTACTCCATTTAATGAAACCCTGCATATAAATACCTTAGGTGTAAAACATAAATTAACCAATGAGAATTCCGCTTCACTGTGACACAAGAGATTAAGTCATATCTCTAAGCAAAGAATTAAAAGGCTTGTGTCAAATAGAATTCTTGATCATCTCAATTTCACAAATTTTGCATTTGTGTTCATTGCATCAAGTGGAAATAGACAAACATTAAGAGATTAGGTACCAACAAGGCTTCAAATGTTTTAGAACTAATACATATATTGATATTTGTGGGTCATTTCCCATAGCCTCTTGAAATGGTTAACGATATTTTATTACGTTTATAGACGATTTCTCACGTTATGGCTATCTATATTTCATTTATGAAAAATCTTAGTCACTAGATGTGTTCAAAAATTTTAAGGCTGAAGTTGAGAATCAACTTAACAAAAGAATTAAAGCTATCAGATCTGACAGTGGTGATGAATACTATGGTAAATATGATGACTTAGGTGAACAATGTCCAGGACGTTTTGCTAAATTCCTAAAGGAATGTGGTATTGTCCCATAGTACACCATGCTGGGATCTTCTAGCAAGACAATGTTGCTGAAAGGCATACAAAATGCTTAGGGGGATATGGTAAGGAGAATGATTAGCCATTCTATCTTACCAAAATCTTTCTGAGGATAAGCTTTAGAAACCGCAACTTACATACTCAACAAAGTTCTAACAGAGACAACTGTCAAAACCCTTATGAGCTTTGAACGGGCAAAAAACCTAGTGTGAAGCACTTCGACATTTGGGGTTGTCTAGCTGAAGCTTGGCCTTGTAAGCCGAATGAAAAGAAATTGGACTCTAGGACAACCAGTTGTTATTTTGTTAGATACTTTAAGAGGTCTAGGAGTTACAAGTTTTATGATCCCACATTTAAGGTAATTTTTTAGATGGGTAATACTTATTTATTTGAGGATGTTGAGTTTATGAGAAAAGATAAAATTAAGACCTTGTTTTTAAAGAGGAAAGTGTAACCATTCCCACGGTTCCTTTTGACAATGATTAGACTTTCATTCCTTACATCATTCAAAGAAGGAAATCAAGACAATGTTAGAGAACTCGTAATTCAAAATCAAAAAATTGTTCTAGAACTAATGTCATTAAGAAAATCCACAAGAGTAAGGTGAAGGGCGATTCCAGATGACAATATTATCTTTCTCCAAGAAAAAGATGATGACAATGGATTCGTGGAAGATGGTTATGTCAAATTTTGTCAAGCCATTAAAAGACTTAATTCTCAAAAGTAGATTGATGTCATGAATGAAAACATGAAGTCTATGAAGAACAGTGACATTTGAGAACTTGTCTCTTTGCCTGAAGATGAGAAACCCATTGGTTGCAAATGAATATTTAAAACTAAAATGAATTCAAAGGGAAATGTAGAAAGGTATAAAGTTTATCTTGTCACAAAGGGCTTCACATAAAGAGAAGGTATCGATTATAAAGAAATTTTTTTCCAGTTTCATCAAAAGACTTTTTAGGATAATAATGGCATTAATGGCACATTTTAACTTTAAGTTACATTAGATGAATGTTAAGACGACATTTCTCAATGGTGATATCGATGAGATGATCTATATAGGGTAACCAGAAAATTTTGTATCTAAAGATGTAAAGCAAATGGTTTACAAATTAAAGAAATCCATTTATAACCTCAAGCAAGCTTCCCGTCAATGGTATTACAAATTTCACTAAATTGTCATCTCATTTGGTTTTGAGAAGAATATAATTGATGATTGTGTATATTACAAGTTCAGTGAGAGTAAGTATATTTTCCTAGTTTTATATGTTGATGAAATACTGCTTGCTAGTAATGATATTGGCTTATTACACAAAACCAAGATCTTGGTGATGCCTCTTTTGTGTTAGGTATACAAATATACTATGATCACTTTCGAGGTATTCTTGGGATATCACAAAAAAGTTATATCGGAAAAATGCTTAAAAGGTTTGTCATCCAAGATTGTAAACCGTGAGACATTCCTGTGGCTAAAAAGAAATTTAGTAATCAATGTCTTAAGAATGATTATAAGGTTAAAGAAATACAAAATATTCCTTATGCCTCAGTTATAAGAAGTTTGATATATGTTCAAGTTTGTACGCGATTGGATATTGCGTACATTGTTAAGATGCTATGTAGAAACTTGACTAATCTTGGAATGGATCATTGGAAAATAGCCAAACGGGTCATTGGTTATTCTTATTCTAATTTTATTGAATGCCACGATAGTCGAAAGTTTACATCTGGCTATATCTACTTATTTGCTGGAGGAGTTATTTCCTGAAAAAGTGTCAAGCTGACATTACATCTTCCTCCACTATAACAATAGAATATATAGCGTATCATGAGGCATCCAACCACGGCATATGGCTCTGAAATTTTGTCACTAGGCTACAAGTTATGGATGATATTGAAAGACTACTTAAGCTGTTTTGCGACAATAAGTCGGCAATTCTATATGCCAATAACAACGAGCTTGGTGAAATCAAAGCATGTTGACATTAAGTTTTTTGTTGTTAAAGAAAAAATTCAGAGTAGTCAATTGTCTATAGAACATGTTGGAAGGAACTTGATGATCGCGGGATCCACTCACTAAAGGATTGCCACTTAAGGTCTTTCATGAGCATGTCGCTCATATGGATGTTGTATTTCTTCAAGATATATAGATTGATTAAGAATTTGTATTTTTAGATGCTTAAAAGTTTTAGACACTTTACAATTATTTATGGATTATTTATGATTATTTTATATAGAAATAAAGTTTGCGGTTTATATTCACTCCGGATCTAATGAGAATATTCTCACTAAGGTTCAACCAGTTGGAAATAGACATGTTTAGATCACATTACATGTAATTTTCATACTACACATCCACACTTGATTCATTTCATTCAATTATATCAATACACATGACCATTGATGGGTGTAGCTATACTACAAGTAGTGAAAGCCGCTTTGATCATGTGTTAATATAATTGATGGAATTAAATAAGATACTTTGGTGATGATAGCTTCTTTTAAAGTACTCATAAGGTTATAATGTATTATTATAAGTTATGCATATAGCCAAAGTGGGAGATTGTTGGATTTTTATATAGGCTATCATGTGAACAAATTGTGCATTATATATGCTATCAAAATGTTTGGCCAAATTAAAAGTGATCTAATAAGATTTAGGTTTGGGCTTTAGATATCTTGTAATGTATGAAAAATTTTAATGCATAGAGGCCAAAGTGAAACTTTTAGTTTTATGATGGGCTAAAATAAAAGATACACAAGATTGACACAGTTAATCTATATAAGAAGGCTATAGTCCCCAAATCATACGTGTTAAGGTTTTCTCTCTTAAATTTTTTTACCTCCTTTGAGTTCCCATCATTAAAGAGAGCAAAGAGAAACTCGTATATATCAATTTGAAAGACAACAAGCTATAAGATCCTCATTATAGAATATCTAATGGATCAAGGTATGCTTCAAGTTTTACTTTTGGTCTTGTTTTGATGATTCAACATGAATGATCTTGGATTTTTGTGATTGATTGATTTAATTCAAGGAATCAAACTTTTTAACAAAATGATGGTTTCTTTTTCTCAACGGGAGGCTTCTTCCTTTCTATAAGTACTGTAGTCCTCTGTCACAATCGAGACTTTAGGCATTGGGAGGGGTGGACCCAGGTTTTTAATGAAAGAGAATCAGGATGTATTTACCTTTTAATTTTAACAGAAGTTATAGATATTTTACAACTTTAGGTGGGTTTGGGCCTCTACCAGCTCCATTTGTTCTACCCCTGCGACCTTTTTATTTCATTTTAAACAGCAACAAAGAAATTTTGATATTATAAACAAAGATATTATAGCATCATTTATCAAGTTGCTAGAATATGGAATAAAAACATCTGGATAGAGCCCAAGAATACTGTGGCAACGTAGGAGTCTTCAGGAATCACCACTAATCGGTTTCGCCTAGGTCGATTGGACACCTAAAAATGGTTTACGAGAGTTCGAGGGTTCTGGAGTACGGTCACGTTAAAATAACTCTATTTTAACGCCTAAAATTGGTACCTTAGTTGATTTTAATTTTGTTTTGCTTGCTTTTAAATAATTTCAGTTAATTTTCAAACTAGAAATTTTAACTGAATCATCCAGATGTGAATTTTTAAATTGATACGGACTTCTAAAATTTTGGTAGTTAATTTGTATAATTTTTTTTAATAAATTTCATATTTCCAGACCATAGATTCTATCTAATCACCCGGATATGGAATTTAATAAAAATTTAGTTTTTTTATTTATTATTAAATATTTTAATTAATTATTAATCCATATCATAAATTCTGTCAAATTATCCGAATATGGATTTTTGTTAATCTTGGTACTTAATTTTTATTCATTTTTATTAAAAATTTGATATTTTCCAAACCATGGATCCTATCGGATCACAAGGACATGGAATTTAATTTAAATTTTAATTTATTGTTAATTATTTAATTAATTATTAATTTTTATCATAAATTTTTACCGAATATGGATTTTTAATGATCTTAATATTAATTTCCTTTTTTAAAATTTTATTTTCTAAAATTTTATTTTTCATTCTTTTTTTTTTGGTTTGATGAAAGATTTTTAAAGTAATTATCTAATCCATAGATCTAAAAATATACTTTAAAAAAATTGATTTTTGTGGAATCGTCTGGTTATGATTTTTTTTATAAAAAAGAAAATTATTTTGATAAAAGGAATAAAAGGTTAGATTTATTATAAATAAAAAGAAAATTCCTAGAATTCCAATTAATTTTTAAAAAGATGAAGGAAAATAAAGGATGGGGGCTTGGTTATAATAAAAAAAAGAAATAAGATGGACTTTTGACTAGCAAAAAAAAAATGGTAAGTAAGAAAAATATGGTTATTCATTCATATAAATAAAAATAAATTGCTGAAAGTTAAATAAATAAAAAAAAGTAAATAAATTGAAGGCGTTTAACCATCCACGTAAAAATAAAATGCAGAAAAAGTAAATAAATAAAGAAATAAGTAAAGTGCAGAAATTAAATAAAGAAATAAATAAAGTGCAGAAAAAATAAAGAAAGAAAGAAATAAATAAATAAATAAAATGGGGGCGTTTAGCCATCCACGTAAAAAAAATATAAAAAAAGTGCATAAAGTTAATAAATGTAGAAAATTAAATAAATAAAGAAAGTGGGACGTTTAGCCATCCACTTAAAAATAAAAAGTGGTTAAAGTAAATAAACGTAGAAAATTAAATAAATAAATAAAGTGGGGCGTTTAGCCTTCCACTTAAAAATAAAAAGTGCTTAAAGTAAATAAATGCAGAAAATTAAATAAATAAAGAAAAGTGGGGCTTTTAGCCGTCCACGTAAAAAATAAAATAAAAGTCCATAAAGTAAATAAATTCTGAAAAGTAAATAAATAAAGAAAAATTGGGCTTTTAGCCGTCCACGTAAAAAAAAAATAAAAGTGCATAAAGTAAATAATTGCAGAAAAGTGAATAAATAAAAAAAAGTGAGGCTTTTTGCCGTCCACATAAAAAAATAAAAGTGCATAAAGTAAATAATTGCAGAAAATTAAATAAATAAAGAAAAGTGGGGCTTTTAGCTGTCCACGTAAAAAATAAAAGTGCATAAAGTAAATAATTGCAGAAAAGTAAATAAATAAACAAAACATGGGCTTTTAACCATCCACGTAAAAAAAATAAAAGTGCATAAAGTAAATAATTGTAGAAAAGTAAATAAATAAAGAAAAGTGGGGTTTTTAACCATCTACGTAAAAAAAATAAAAGTGTATAAAGTAAATAATTACAGAAAAGTAAATAAATAAAGAAAAGTGAGGCTTTTTGCCGTCCATATAAAAAAATAAAATGGCATAAAGTAAATAATTGCAGAAAAGTAAATAAATAAAGAAAAGTGGGGCTTTTAGCTATCCACATAAAAATAAAATAAAATAAATGTGTATAAATTAAATAAATACAGAAAATTAAATAAATAAAGAAAGTGCGGCGTTTAACCATCCACTTAAAAAAATAAAAAAAATACATAAAGTAAATAAATGCATAAAAGTAAATAAATAAAGAAAATGCAGCTTTTGGCCATCCACATAAAAGTATGAGGTATAACTTTCCATGAAAAAAAAAAAAAGAAAATAACAATAAAGAAGAAAGAAAACAAGAACAAATAAGTAAACACATAAAAATTTATTGTTAGTTTCTGCAAAGAGCAAAAAAAAAGATTAGTGACTTGAATGAAAGCATATAATAAGATGAGGGTTTAAAAGAGGGTTATACCTAAAGGAAAATTTTTTTTAATCTCCCAGGCGACGGGAAGCAGGGATGGCGGCGACTGCGAGCAGGGGGGAGACTGGCTGCGGCGACGGCGTGGGGAAGTCTGGGGAGAGAGAGGGCGGCGAGGCAGTAGGAGAGAGAGAGGGCGGTGAGGCAGGAGGAGAGAGAGGGTGGTGACGGGGGGAGGGCTGGCGAGGCCGAGAGAGAGAGAGAGGGTCGTAACGGGGGAGAAGGGAAGGTGGTGACGGGGGAAGGGCTGGAGNGAAGAGAGAGAAGAGGAGGTCCGGCCAGGCGGAGGAGAAGGGAGAGGGTGACGGGAGAGAGAGAGAAAAGAAAACGGTGACGGAGAGAAAGAGGGGTCTCAAACAGAAGTTTAGGATTTTTTTTAGAGAAGGGAGGAGAGCCAGGGACTAAGCTACAGTTTTTCCTTGTTTTAATTTAGGAGCTCTAATCTTGATTTTTTCGTGATTTATTTGCAGGTATGGACCCCTATTTATAGGGGAAGGAGCATTGGATTCCTTTAATTAAAATAAATTCGAAATTTAATTAAAAAATATTAAAAACATAATTTGGGAAAAATGACAGTTTTAGTCCTTCAGGTATCTTTGACTCTGGTATGGTCCCATATTTTGCGCGAAATTACTGATTGGCCCAAATTTGTCTGTTCTGTCAAATTGTCCCAAAACTGTATGTTTGGCCCAAAACAGACGCGAAAAATTACCAAATTTCCCTGGAATTCCTATATTTCGTCAGATTCTTCCTAAACTTCTCATTTTTGTCAGATTCACCCCAAACTTCTTATTTTTGTCAATTTCAATTTTTTTTTAAATTTATTTTTATATTTTATACACACATATAGATATATATATATATTATTTTTAATTAACCCTATAAAAAAATGCCCCATAAACTATTTAATTAAAAAAAAATTTCTCTTTCTCTTTTTTTAAATAATAATAATTAATTAAAACCTTTTTAAATTTTTTTTTAAGGTTCGGACGAAATTAGGTGTCAACAGCTGTCCCCCTTTGCATGCTTCACGGGACATGATGCATGCACAGCCGTTACCAAATTTCGTCCGACTTAGCTAGGCATTGAGAACCTTCTCGCCACCTAAACCTTGAGGAGAAAAACCTTTTTCTCATTCTTATTGAGGTTTAGGAACTTTCCTTATTACTTCTACGACAGGAACTCTCCTATCGTTAAAGAAAAATTGACTGAGTTTGAAGTTTGAAGTGAAGGAGATTTCATTAGAACCTCTACGATAGGAACTCTCCTATCGTTGAAGAAAATTTAACTGAGTTTGAAAAGTTGATTGAGTTTGAGGTTAAGGAGATTTCCTTAGAACCTCTACGACAGGAACTCTCCTATCGTTGAAGAAAAATTGACTGATTGAAGTTTGAGGTTAAGGAGATTTCTTTAGAACCTTTACGACAAGAACTTTCCTATCGTTGAAGAAAAATTGATTGAGATTGAGGTTAAGGAGTTTTCCTTAGAACCTCTACGATAGGAACTCTCCTATCGTTGAAGAAAAATTGACTGATTGAAGTTTGAGGTTAAGGAGATTTCCTTAGAACCTTTACGACAGGAACTTTCCTATCGTTGAAGAAAAATTGATTGAGATTGAGGTTAAGGAGTTTTCCTTAGAACCTCTACGATAGGAACTCTCCTATCGTTGAAGAAAAATTGATTGATTGAAGTTTGAGGTTAAGGAGATTTCCTTAGAACCTCTACAATAGGAACTCTCCTATCGTTGAAGAAAAATTGACTAAGTTTGAAAATTTGATTGAGTTTGAGGTTAAGGAGATTTCCTTAGAAGCTCTACGACAGGAACTCTCCTATCGTTGAAGAAAAATTGACTGATTGAAGTTTGAGGTTAAGGAGATTTCCTTAGAACCTCTATGACAGGAATTCTCTTATCGTTGAAGAAAAATTGATTGAGTTTGAAAATTTGATTGAGTTTGAGGTTAAGGAGCTTTCCTTAGAACCTTTACGATAGAAACTCTCCTATCGTTGAAGAAAAATTGATTGATTAAAGTTTGAGGTTAAGGAGATTTCCTTAAAACCTCTACGACAGGAACTCTCATATCGTTGAAGAAAAATTGACTGAGTTTGAAAATTTGATTGAGTTTGAGGTTAAGGAGCTTTCCTTAGAACCTCTACGATAGGAACTCTCCTATCGTTGAAGAAAAATTGATTGATTGAAGTTTGAGGTTAAGGAGATTTCCTTAAAACCTCTACGACAGGAACTCTCATATCGTCGAAGAAAAATTGGCTGAGTTTGAAAATTTGATTGAGTTTGAGGTTAAGGAGCTTTCCTTAGAACCTCTACGATAGGAACTCTTCTATCATTGAAGAAAAATTGATTGAGTGAAGTTTGAGGTTAAGAAGATTTCCTTAGAACCTCTATGACAGGAACTCTCCTATCGTTGAAGAAAAATTGATTGACAAATGAGAAAAACTCTTTTCTCCTTTTTGAGGTTAAGGAGCTTTCCTTAAAACTTCTAGCAAAAATTTATACGAAGGCAATTGAGGTCGGAATAATTTCTTTGAAATTGTGAATTTTCATAATAGGCGAGTACAAAAAAATTTAAACTTCCATGAAATGAGTGAATCTTGATGATGAGAAATTCCATAAAATGGCAATAAACTGACAAATTATATAAGGAAACGGATGTTTGGAATCAATATCCAGGTTTCATCTAATATTTTCTTCAGAAAATATAGATTCCCTTGTGAGATATGTCATCCAAATAAGGTTGAAGCTTAACTACTCCAAAATGTCATGACTAGTAGACCTAATCGGATGCGTCTCAAGAGTAAAAAAAATTACTCTTTACTCAGCCATTCCAAACTAAAGGCTTTGTCCTATGATTTTAATATCAGCATGAACAAAACTATCCTAAAAAGGTAAAAAAAAAAAAAAGAAACTCATTGAAAAGAAAAACCGAAACACGAAAGAAAATGCTGATAATAAAACTAAAGGAGAAGAAGAACAGATCGGATCGCTTCTTCTTCTACAATATTTCAACAGGCCGGGTAAAGGACAATTATGGGACGGAACTGGTCGGGAAAGACTGTCGTGTCTAGTCTATCTGAATCATCGCTGGATCTGGTTCAGGAACAAAAGCTTGCATTTTATCTAGCAATTCTTCAGCAGTTGTTGCGGATATTAGGATTCGTCGTACTACTCTTGATATAAAATTCTTCTGCACAGCGTAATCCATAAAAGATATCAGACCTGTAAAGAAATTGCTAACATTCAATAACCCGATAGGTTTCTTGTGTAAATTAAGTTGGGGCATGGAAGCAATTTGGTAGATTTCTCCTAATGTGCCAAAGCCACCTGGTAGAGCGATAAAAGCATCATCATTAAAAAGCATTTGTAACAAACGCTCTTGCAAATTTTTAACCACTAATTCTTCTCCAATCATGCCCCCAGAAACAAATTTCAAAGGTATAGGAATAATGCCCAAAACTTAACTTCCTCCTAAAGAAGCTGCTGATGCTACGCCCCCCATTAATCCGACACTACCTCCTCCACAAACTAAATGTATTTTTCGCTCAGCTAATACTCTACCCAAATGGTTGGCTGCCTTTAAATACTCTTCATCTTTTCTAGGAAAAGCTCCAGAAAATACACAAATACTTCGGGATTTACGAGTTGAGGTTTTTTCCATTCATATCCTTAACCTTATGAGAAATGAAGAAAAAAAGATGTATTTATAGAGGTGAAAAGATAATGCATAATTACATTTACAATAGTAGGTACATTATTGTCGGAAGAGAAGGAAAATTTTCAAAAGTGACAGCTAGCATGTATAGTAGTCGCAACTGTGGCTCAAGTCAGGAGTAGGTACATTATTGTCACAAGAGAATGAAAATTTTCAAAAGTAACAACTAGCCTGTACAGTAGTCGTGACTGTGGTTCACGTCTTCCACTGGTTTTACGTCCAGTAACGACTTCAATGCCTTCTATGAATCGGGGATTTGCTTCCCGTCTAATTTTCTTACAAACTGACAAACAGGATCATTTAAAGTCAGATTCCCAAGACTGTAACGATTTCGTTCTTTTCGGAAAGTCATCCATAAACTGATAATTTCCCATTGCACTATTCCACAAGAATGCGTTTCAATAGTCAATAGGATATCATTCAAAGATTCCTAACACAGGTCATTCTTAATGAATTTTCTTCTATCTTCATGATTTCTGGTGATCATCCCTGAAGAACGATATTTAGTATCGCAATTCCATCGTCAACATTTATGACAGACTGCTAGCCTCTTTGCTCTTCGCTTTTTAGCGTAAGCGCTTTTACCTAAGCCGGGCATACGGGGCATGAATACATCTGAAACTTTACTAGCCGAACGGACCTTAGCTTCAATTAACCATCGTACATTATCAGGAATGCCTTTGTGTATAAATAGTCGGATTCTTTCACATCTAGCTTGATAAATCTTTTTAAGAACATTTATTGGGAGGGAAGGAAAATACTTTCGTAGGTTGGAAAGAGTAGAATCCATTGACGAGAGAAGAATTTGAGAGAAGAGAGGAAGAAATCAGTTATTATAGGAAACTGAAATAACCGACTATGAGAGTCACGGAGTACCGTATCGGCTACTTAACCGGAAAGAAGAATACGCATTTAGCGATGAAAGGATAACGTGTTTATTACGCTTACAGGAGCAAGTACATTATTGCCAAAAGAAAAGGTCAATTTTTCAAAATAACAGCTTATATGTACAGTAATTGTGATTGTGGCTCATATCTTCCACTGGTTTTACGTCCAGTAATGGCTTCAACGCCTTCTATGAGTCAGGGATTTTCTTTCTATCCAGTTTTCTTACAAAATGGCAAACAGGGTCTTTTAAAGTTAGATTCCCAAGACTGTAACGGTCTCGTTGTTTATAGTAAGTCCTCCATAAATTGACAATTTCACATTGCACTATTCCACAAGAATGCGTTTCAAGAGTCCCTCAGATATCCTCCAGAGATTCCTTACGCAGGCCATTCTTAATGAATTTTCTTTTATCTTCACGATTTTTGGAAATGAATCCTAAATAGCGATATTTAGTATCGCAATTCCATCGTCCGCATTTATGACAGACGTCTAGCCTTTTTGCTCTTTTCTTTTTGGCATAAGCGCTTTTACCTAAGCCGGGCATACGGGGTATAAATGCATCTGAAACTTCACCAGCCGAACGGACCTTAGCTTTAATTAACCATTGCACATTGTTAGGAATGTCTTTGCGTATAAAAACTCTGATTCTTTCACATCTAGCCAGGTAGATCTTTTTAAGAACATTTATTGGGAGGGAAGGAAAGTACTTTCGCATGGTAGAAAAAATAGAATCCATTGATGAGACAAGAATTTGAGAGAAGAGAGAAAGGAATCAGTTACTGTAGGAAACTGAAATAACTGACTATGTGAGTCACGGAGTACCGTATCCGCTACTTAACCGGAAAGAAAAACACGCATTTATAGCGATGAAAGGATAACATGTTAATTACGCTTATGGAAGCAAGATCATTATTGTCAAAAGAAAAAAAAAATCCAAATATGACAAATTGTATGTACAATGATTGTGATTGTGGCTCACATCTTCCACTGGTCTTACGTCTAGTGACGGCTTCAACGCCTTCTATGAATCGGGGATTTGCTTCCCATCCAATTTTTTTTACAAACTGGCAAACAGAATCTTTTAAAGTCAGATTCCCGAGACTATAACGCTCTCGTTCTTCATGAAAAATACTCCATAAACCAAGAAGTTTACGTTGCACTGATCCACAAGAATCCGTCTCAAGAGTCAATCGGATATCATCCAACGAATCCTTACTCATGCCATTCTTGATGAATCGTATTTTATTTTCTCGATTATCGGAGATCATTCCTAAAAGAACGACATTTAGTATTACAAGTCCATCGACCACATTTATGACAGACTTGTAACCTTTTCGCTCTTCGTTTTTTGGCATAATAGCTTTTGCCTATGCCGGACATGTGAGACACAAATGAATCTGGGACTTCACCTGCCAGACGAACCTTAGCTTCGATTAACCACCACACATCTTCAGGGATTCCTTTGTGCATCAAAACTCTTAATCGTTCACAGCGAACTCGGTAGATCTTTTTAAGAATGTTCATTGGGAAAGAAGGAAAGTATTTTCGCAAGGTAGAAAGAGTAGGATCCATTTTCTAGGAGGGAATAAAGGAAAGAAGGGATGAAGGAATTAGTTATTATGGGCAATTGAGACAACCGACTTGAGAGTCACGGGGTACCGTATCTGTCACTTAACCGGAAAAATGGATCCTACCTTTTGACAATATTTTGATGTCATAGGTATCTCTCATCTTTGATATTTCGTCGATCCTGTCCTTGTGGGTGAAGCCTCAATTATCGAATCCATTGCCAGCTTTTGACAAATTGTCAACGACAATATTTTTTGACATCTACCTTATCCTTGACCATAGCTATATCTTATTTTTTATATTCCATTGAGCTGACGTCAATCCTGTCCTCATGGGTGTAGCCTCGATTATCGAATCTATTGCCAGCTTTTGACAAATTGTCAACAACAATATTTTTCGATGTCTATCTTATCCTTTACCGTAATGTTGAATTCTTGACACAGTTTGGTACAACGGATTAGCTGTGCATCCAGTGATAGACTGGGATGGGCTGATGAAGTTGAAATCTCAATCATGCCGTGGATATGTTTTCAATTTGATCCTTGTTATGCAAAAGCCATGCATGCATAATGCGAAATGCATGAATGCAGGGCATGTGTAACTGATGGCTCTTTTTTTTTTTGTTTTTTTTTGTTTTTTTGTTTTTGCATGGATCTAGTTTTTCATGTCTTTGCTTTATTGGATCCTCTTTGTGATTGCCTTCTCGGACTACCATTGAATCTCTTTATGCTTATCAGCTCTTGTCCATTGCCTCAAAACCTCAATTCTTTTCGAAAGCCCTTTCAAAGAAACTTTTCTTGACTTGTTCCTGATTTTTGGTCTCAACTTCCTTAACGTTTTCCCACGTCATACTTTATGCCTCTTTGGGTAGTCGTCCCTGTTGAAACATTCGTGAGTATGCTTCCTTCTTGTTGATATAATCATGCTTCTATTTTCAATTGTATGACTTTTGAAGCGATCATCCAGGCAACTATCAAGGCCATCTCCCGGAGATTTGTTTCTCCTTTTGCCCCGTTAGCCAATGTTTTATGCCGTTCGCAAAGCAGGACCTCGATCTTACCTGTTTTAATTCATAAAGCTTATCAAAGTAATCTACGGTCTTTGCTTTTCTGAGTTTTAATTATTACTACCCTTCCTACAAAGTCACAATTTATTGCACATTAGAGGCCAGCAAGAATGTGAGATTTGAAGAAAAAAAACTAGAGAGAATTGACTTTTCATTTATGAGTAAGAGAATATAAAAGTCTTGGGTACAGATGAAAAACAATGAAAGTCTGAGAGAAGAACGCTTTCTTTGACAACCTTGATCAAACAAACTCTGGCAACCCTGTATCCACTTCTTCCCTTCTGGCCGAAAACTTCATCATTATGCAAAGTATTTCTTTACTAAATCTGAGTTTACTAGTTTTGGTAGCTCTTGTCCATCCATTTCTGTCAGAATTAGAGCCCCTCCTGAAAAGGCCTTTTTTACAACATATGGCCCATCATAGTTTGGGGTCCATTTTCCTCTAGAATCATGCTGAATGGGTAGAATTTTCTTGAGCACTATGTTACCTTCATGAAATTGTCGTGGGCGAACCTTTTTATTGTAAGCGCGGATCATCCTCCTTTGATAAAGTTGCCCATGGCAAAGGGCAATCATGCTCCTTTCATCAATTAGGTTTAACTGCTCATATCTAGCTTTGACCCATTCCGCTTTTTTCAATTGGGTATCCATTAGTACCCTTAATGAAGGAATCTTAACTTCAATGGGCAATACGGCCTCCATACCATATACCAGAGAAAAAGGTGTTGCTCCAGTAGAAGTACGAGTAGAAGTTTTGTAAGCATATAGTGCGAAATGTAACATCTCATGCCAGTCCTTGTAAGTGACAGTCATCTTTTCAATAATTCTCTTGATATTTTTATTGGCCGCTTCTACTGCACCATTCGTCATCAGTCGATAAGGTGTTGAACTGAGGTGCTTGATCTTGAACTGTCAGCACAAAGTTTGCATCATTGCATTTTTCAAGTTCATGGCATTGTCTGAGATGATGCACTCTGGCAACCCATAGCGACAAATGATCTCTTTCTTAATGAACCGGCATACCACCTTTTGAGTTACATTTGCATAAGACATAGCTTCTACCCATTTGGTGAAGTAGTCTATTGCCACTAGAATGAATTTGTGACTATTAGAAGCTTTGGGGGTAATTGCTCCAATGACATCAATTCCCCACATAGCAAAAGGCCATGGTATTGCTGTTACATTAAGAGGAACAGGTGGGGCCTGGATCTTATTGGCATATATTTGGCACTTATGACATTTTCTCATGTGATTGATGCAATCACTTTCTATTGTGAGCCAATAGTAGCCAGCCCTCATTATTTGTCTTGCCATGGTATGACCACTAGTGTGTGCTTTACACATTCCAGCATGAATTTCTTCCATGATCTTTCGTGCTTCATGAGCATCTACACAGTGAAGTAGCATCGAATATGAGGTTTTCTTATAAAGTTTATCTATGTTTAAAACAAAACCCATTAACAACCTTCGTAAAAATTTCTTGTCATTTTTAGATGCTTCAGGTAGATATACTCGTTCTTGGAGGTATTTCTTGATATCGTGATACCAAGGTTTCCCATCCAATTCTTCCTCCACACTCATGCAATAAGCTGGGGAATCTAGTATTTTTATTTTGAAAACCGGCATATGCTTAGGGTCACTTATCTTGTACATGGCAGCTAAAGTAGCTAAGGCATCCGGAATTTGATTATCTTCCCTTGGAAGATGAGGGAAGCTTATACTGTTAAATTTTCCTGCCAAGTTTAGTATGAGCTTTTGGTAAGGGATCAATTTTGAATCCCTTGTCTCCCATTCTCCATTGATTTGATATATGGCCAATGCGGAATCCTCATAAACTCGGAGATCTCGTACTTTCAATCCCAGTGCCATTTGGAGTCTCATAGCACATGCCTCATATTCTACTATATTGTTGGTATAAGGAAATGTGATTTTTGCTGTGAGGGGAAACTGTTCTCCACTTGGAGAGATGAGTATAGCTCCAAACCCTTGTCCCAACACATTATATCTCCATCAGGAAAGTCCATTCTCATTGGCTCATAATCATCCAATGCTCTATCAGCTAGATATTCGACAATCGTACTCCCTTTTACGGCCTTTTGGGTGACATACTGTATGTCGTATTCAGACAACAGCATTTGCCATTTTGCGATCCTGCTTGATAAAGCGGGTTTCTCAAAGATGTACTTGATGGGATCAGTCTTAGAGATCAACAATGTGGTATTGTTGAGCATGTAGTGTCGTAGTCGGTTTGCTACCCATGCAAGGGCACAACAAAACTTTTCTACTACTGAGTATTTTGCTTCATATGTGGTAAGCTTCTTGCTCAAGTAATAAATTGCATGCTCTTTCTTGCCTGTTTCATCGCGTTGACCCAATACGGATCCTAATGAGGAATCCTGTATTGATAAGTATAGAATCAACGGTTCTCCAGATCGAGGTAGTACCAAGACTAATGGATTTGTTAAGTATTGTTTGATTTTCTCAAATGCCTCTTGGCATTCGTTATTCCACTCAATCGGATTGTTCTTCTTTAGTGATTTGAAAAAAGGTTCACACTTGGACGTCAATTGTGATATGAACCTTGTTATGAAGTTGATTCTACCCAAAAAACTTCTTACTTGTTTTAGAGTCTTTGGGGGTTGCATTTCTTGTATCACCTTGACTTTACTTGGGTCAAATCGAATCCCATCTTTTCTTACCATGAAACCCAATAACTTTCCTGAAGAGGCTTCGAAAGTACATTTGGCAGGATTCAATTTTAGTTGATACTTGCGAAGTCTGTCGAATAGTTTTCTCAATACATTTAGATGCCCCTTAGCAGTGAAAGTTTTGGCAATCATGTCATCTACATATACTTTAATTTCTTTATGCAACATGTCATGGAATAAGGCGACCATGGCTCTTTGATATGTAGCACCAGCATTCTTTAACCCAAAAGGCATCACCTTATAGTAGAAGGTACCCCAAAGGGTAATAAAAGCAGTTTTTATCATATCATCTAGATCAAGTTTAATTTGATTGTATCCAGAAAAACCATCCATGAAAGAAAAGTATGAGTTTCCTATGGTTTTATCCACCAATGTATCAATGTGAGGAAGTAGGAAGTTATCTTTAGGGCTAGCCTCATTCAAGGGCCGGTAGTCCTGACAAACTCTTAGTTTCCCACTCTCTTTCTTTTCAACTGAAACTATGTTGATAAACCATTCTGTATATTCAACGACCCCAAGGAATCCGGCATCCCATAGTTTTCGAATTTCATCTTTTACTCTCAAGATTAGGTCCGGCTTTAATCTTCATAACTTCTATCTGACAGGCTTCGCCTCAGGCTTCAATGGTATTTTGTGTAGCACTATGTCCGAGTTTAAGTCGGGCATATCTTGGTATGACCAAGCAAATACGTCCACATATTCCTTCAATAAGTGGATTAGTTCTTCTTTCTCTTCAGGAGGAAATAAAGTGCCAATCTTAACTTCTTTTACATCCTGATTGTCTCCTAAGTTGAATGTCTCAGTTGGTTCTTGACTTGTTGCTCTTTCTTTTTCATTTTGCTTGATCATTTTTAATAACTCAGGAGATATTTGAAGATCTTCGTCATCTAAGTCAGCAGTGTTTACAGGATTATCAAAGTTCATTATTTCATTGTCATCAAAGAGAGTTTCGGGTCTGCATTAGCCAGAGAGAAAAGAGAGAAGAGAAAATGGCGAGAATGATATGAATGCAAATTGGTGCTTTATTTATAATGTGCATAAATCACAACTTTATTGGAATGAAAAGCAATAACTAAAAGGTTCACTTAAGCAAAGACTATACCCTATTGATTGAACCTTTCTTTAGGAGGTTTTTACTATTATATTACTTTGAAAAGTTCTCGATTACAATAAGCAGTTTTATCACCTCCCAATTGTTCAGCACATCCCATGGGCTACAGGGTTGAACGAGCTCCTCATTTTCGGGTGAATCACTGACTATTGCCTGAATCGAAAGATATTTAAAAGACTTTTCGATGCTGATGGTCAACGCGCCTTCATTGTCATTTTTTGGAATCAAGCCACCACTCACGAATGTTTCAGTGATATCAGGGATATCCATATTTCTTTCCTCTAGAGGATGCCCTTTTAATAGTGCAATCCTCTTTTCTTTCTTTTCAGCCATCGTCTTCATTTTATCTTGCCTTGTCGGTGTGAAACCTAAGCCGTATTTCCCTTCATTTGCAGAAATTTTCAATGGCTCTGGGATTCCTTGTAAATCTTGTCTCAGGCCTAACCCGGGTGAGTATCCTCATTTCATCATGAGTTTGGCGACCATGCAACTTGTTTTGGTGATGCAAGGCACAGGTTCTTCTCCATATTCACCGACATAGGTAGCATTAACAATTTCAAAAGACCTAAAAGAGCAATCAGGTATATCTTCATTGACCTCGACGTACTGAGCATCCGCAGGTCTAGATAGCAGAATGTCTTATTCAGCAAAGACTGTGATTAATTTTCCTTCAATGATGAATTTCATTTTTTGGTTTAATGAAGAAGGAATTGCCCCGGCCATATGGATCCATGGTCTTCCCAACAGGCAAGTATAAAAAGGGTTAATGTCCATAACTTGGAATGTGATGTGGAAAACACAGGGGCCGATCCCCATTGGCAGCTCTATTTCTCCAACAACATTTCTTCTCGTCCCATTAAATGCTCGAACAATGATATGACTGCTGTTGAGGTATGATGGGTCTATACCAAGCTTGTGTAAGGTTTCAAGTGACATTACATTTAGAGCTGACCCATTGTCGATAAGAACTCTAGCCATAATTCGATCTTTGTACTTAATCAAAATATGTAGAGCCTTGGAGTGACCTCTTCCTTCTGTTGGTATCTCATCGTTAGTGAATGTGATGAGATTCTGTGCCGTGATATTGTTGACGAGGTGGTCAAAATTATTCACGAAAATATCTTACTCAACATAGGCCTTATTCAAGACTTTAAGGAGGGTTTCTCGATGAGCGTCAGAACTTAAGAGTAGTGAGAGTATGGAAATCTTTGCTGATAGGCAGTTTAACTGCTCCACGATACTATATTCACTTTGCTTTATGAGTTTGAGAAACTCACCAGCTTGTTCATCTGTTACCGCTCGAGGCACCATTTGCTCTTTTGATGTATTTGTACTAAGAGGCCCACTTGTTGGGTCTATGATATTCTTATCTTGTTGGAGCTTGTTCATTTGCTCTGGAGAATAACATCGACCACTTCTAGTCATGCTCCCAACCTCTAACGGAGTTAATGTAATGTTGGAAGTGTAATCATACTTCCATGGAACAGTCTTATCTGATTTGTAGGGGAATGGAGTTGGGATTTGAATCCTTAAAGGCTTGACAGCAGGTTTTGAAATTGGTATGACTAGTGGTCTTGGCATAGCATTGACTTCTCACTCTTTAATGATTACATTTATATCAACATCTTTATCTGACATACAAATGCTGAGTTGGGATAAGTCTATGAGTCTTTGTAGATTCTTACGGAAGTCTGAGTATTCCTGAATGGAATGACCCTTACTGTCATGAAAATCACACCATTCTTCACATTTGATTTCTTTGTGTCCAAGAGAAGGCTTTCCGATGATGATCCCTTATTTCACAAGGCATGAGTATACATGCTTAAGAGGGGTTGTAATGTCGTTGACTGACTTCTTTATCAGTCGGTGTTCCTCTATCATATTGACTAATTTAGCTTGATAAGGCAGCAATGGGTTGTGAGTGACATTCGGTTCATCGGAAAAGTCCAACCACTTTGACTCGATCAATTGTTGGACTATGCGTTTCAATGCTATGCAATTTTCCAGGCCATGGCCCACAATGCCATCATGATATGGGCAAGTTATGTTGGGGTCATACCACCTTGGATATGGGGGCTCTATTGGCCTTGTAGGAATTGGGCGGATAAGTTGACTTTCAATGAGCTTTGGATACAACTCAGTGTAAGTCATAGGAATTGGCGCAAAAAATTCTCTTGGTCTTTTTGTAGGTACTGGAGGGGTCAGAGCAGGTGGCCGTAATTGATTAGGCCTGTTGGGAGGATAATCACTGGGCCTATTGGTAGGATAGGATAGGCGAGGCCCAGTAGCCACAGTACCCACGAGGGGAATCCCTCTTCCACGTCCTATTTGTTGTACTTCCTCATCCTTTCTTCTGGATGGTCCTCATCTTTTCATGGCATTATTAAAGGACTCAGTGATCTTCCCGGTCCTAATTCCATGCACAATTCTTTCTCCAGACATGACAATGTCTGAGAAATTGGTTGCCGAATTGCCAATAAATTTGTCGTAGTATGGGTACTTTAGTGTCTGGACAAATAAAGTTACCATTTCTCTCTGCATCATGGGTGGCTGAACTTGTGCGGCTAAATCCCTCCACCTTTGAGCATACTCCTTGAAGGTTTCTTGGTTTTTCTTTTCCATATTCTGGAGAGTTTGGCAATCCGGGGCCAAGTCCATAACATGTTTGTAGTTATTGATGAAAGCCTGAGCGAGGTCATTCCATGTTTTGATGTTTCTTGGACCTTGATTTAGATACCATTGTAGTGCTGACTTTGTAAGACTTTCTTGAAAAAGTGATATCCACACCTTCTCGTATTTTGTGAGTGGTTGTATTTTCCTTAGAAACAGTATAATATGAGTGATGGGGCAACTTGTTCTATCATATTTCACAAAGTTTGGCACCTTAAAGTCTGAGGGAATCACAACATCTGGTACCAAGCAGAGATCATCTACCGAGTGAGATCCAAATATAGTGCCTCATTCAATGGCCTGAAGCCTCTTCTCTATTGTCTTGAGCTTTTGAGATTTTCATTCTTCCTTTGATAGTGTCTTCTTCTCTTCATAGGCAGTATTTTGTTTTAGGTGAATGCTAGCGGATGGACCTGGTTCTTGAAAAAGATTTTCTTGAACTGAGATCCGTTGCGGGGTGAATCCCGGGGGATAAGTGGCATCTTGTGGCTCTTTGACGGGGACTTGGGTCGCTTTCCCCTTGATTAGCTCCATTAATTGTTTCATTTGCTCGGCCATGCTTTCTATCTTGGACTCAATATCTGTGAGACATTCTTCGGTTTGCTCTGCCATAAGTCTTGTTTAGAGCCTAGTTGAATATCGGTGTTGAGGGCCAATTTTACCTTTTTAAAGTGAGATTCATTTTATTAGACTTCACCTGTATGTGATTGATGTAATGCATGTATGCAATGAGTGAGTTTGATTATCTACTATCGTGGAACTTCAAGACTTCCAGTTGTCATTAGAAAGACCAAAAAGTTAGTATAGTTTGATTCGTGGTTTTGATGCATGAAGAAAAATTGCACAAAACAGAAGTATAACAAAAAGAAAAATAAGGTTATTAACAAGTTAAATAGAAATTAATAACTCATGAACTATTATGAGAAAAGGAGTTAAAGCCATAAATATAAGACACGAAGAAAACAAAAATGTAGGGCAACAAAATGGCATAACAATGACATGCTTATAGCGTTGGTAAATGGTAGGAATTTTATTGCCAGTTCTATGGTTAAGTGGGGAATTCTATATGCATGGGGTGGTTTATCAAAAAGGCTGAGAGTAGTTCCCGAATCCCATCACTAAATTATAGTGACAGCCCAATTCCTTACCCACGAGGGTTTATGTAAGGAAAGGATTAATTCGGGTCGTAGCTTTTCGTGGGCCCATGCAGAGACTATCCATCTGAGGAAGCAATACACTACTTCGCTACTTGAAACCGGTAAAGGCTTGGAGACCATAGTCTCATAAGGACAACAACACCAATTCCGCTTTGAAAGAACGTGTTCGAATTTAGGAAGCTTGGGTATAAAGCTTCATGTCGTGAATGCATAATGCATGTTTACAATAAGTAAATATAGAACATGAATCCACATAAAAATAAGAAAAGCAGAACAAAACAAATCAACTTTTATGCTTGACTCACTAACTTAGCAGTCCCCAGTGGAGTCGCCAAGCTGTGGCAACGTGGGAGTCTTTGGGAGTCGCCACCAATCGGTTTCGCCTAGGTCGATTGGACACCTAAAAATGGTCTACGATAGTTCGGTGGTTTAGGAGTATGATTACGTTAAAATAACTCTATTTTAACGCCCAAAATTGGTACCTTAGTTGATTTTAATTTTGTTTTCCTTGCTTTTAAATAATTTTAGTTAATTTTCAAACCAGAAATTTTAATTGAATCATCCAGATGTGAATTTTTAGATTGATACGGACTTCTAAAATTTTGGTAGTTAATTTGTATAAATTTTTTTTAATAAATTTGATATTGTTAGATCATAGATTCTATCAATCACCCGGATATAAAATTTAATGAAAATTTAGTTTTTTTATTTATTATTAAATATTTTAATTAATTATTAATCCATATAATAAATTTTGTCGAATTATCCGAATATGGATTTTTAGTTAATCTTGGTACTTAATTTTTATTCATTTTTATTAAAAATTTGATATTTTCCAAACCATGGATCCTATCGAATCACCCGGACATGGAATTTAATTTAAATTTTAATTTATTGTTAATTATTTAATTAATTATTAATTTTTGTCATAAATTTTTACTGAATATGGATTTTTAATGATCTTAATATTAATTTTCTTTTTTTTTAAATTTTATTTTCTAAAATTTTATTTTTCATTCTTTTTTTTTTTTTGTTTAATGAAAGATTTTTAAAGTAATTATCTAATCCATAGATCTAAAAATATACTTTAAAAAAATTGATTTTTGTGGAATCGTCTAGTTATGATTTTTTTTATAAAAAAAAATTATTTTGATAAAAGGAATAAAAGGTTAGATTTTATTATAAATAAAAAGAAAAGTCTTAGAATTCCAATTAATGTTTAAAAATAGAAAGGAAAATAAAGGATGGGGGCTTGGTTGTAATAAAAAAAAATAAGATGGACTTTTGACTAGCCATAAAAAAATGGTAAGTAAGTAAAATAAGGTTAATCATTCACATAAAAGAAAATAAATTGCTGAAAAGTAAATAAATAAAAAAAGAGTAAATAAAGTGAGGGCGTTTAATCGTCCACGTAAAAATAAAATGCAGAAAAAGTAAATAAACAAAGAAATAAGCAAAATGCAGAAATTAAATAAAGAAATAAAGAAAGTGCAGAAAAAATAAAGAAAGAAAGAAATAAATAAATAAATAAAATGGGGCGTGTTTTAAATCTCGTACCGGAAGCTGTATCATTTTTTTAATGGTACGGTACAGTCTTGGGTACCGGAATCGTCTCGGCGACTTGTCTCGGATTTCATTTAGTAATGTCAATTCCTCAGTGACCCAATCATCCATCACATCAATATTATCAAGGCTTATAGGATCCAATGATCTTGAGGTCATACTTATTATCCTATCAGTATAAAATTATTATAATTAATATAAAAGCAAGATAACCAAAAGTTGTATAGACTATAGTATATTGAAAAATTACCTCTCTCAAAGCTTGAAATTGTAATGAACAAAAATTAAATCATTTAACCTTTTATGCTCTAGTCTGTTTCGGCGCTTTGAATGAATGAACTCGAAGACACTCCAATTCCTCTCGCATCCCGTTGCACTTGTACATTGACTGAGTAGTTGTTTAGCAAAGCTTTGCAACTTTGGAGTTCCATTTCCAAATGAATCCCACCATGCAACTATTTATTAGGAAAGTAAACAAATAAAAACATTATCAACTATTAGCAAACTAAAGTGACTAATACAATAATAACTAAAAGAAATAAAATGATACAATATCTACCTGGATTTAATTTCTGTCTCATACGAATAGCAATTGATGATCCAAACTGACCAACATTATTCTTATAATCGTCAAGTTGAACTGTGATATTCTCTTGAATAGTATAGTCAGGAACATGTTTCGACACACAATCAAAGAAGCCTATAGAAACCTCTGCCTTTCTGTTAAAGTCATGCTTGAAATAAATTCCAGGATTAAGAAAGCAACCAGTTGCATGTAATGGAGATTGCATTTGCCTATCCCACCGTGCATCAATAACATCTATATATGGCTTGTATGAAGACACTCGGTTCTTGAACCTTTTTCTAATTGTCTCCCTTGCTTTGTCCATTGCTTCAAACAAATAGCCCATACTTGGCTTCTCATCACCATCAACAAGTCGAAGCACCTTAACAAGTGGTTCACTTACTTTCACTATATGCTGACACATAATCCAAAAATCTCTATCCCCAAGGATAATTGATGAAACTTCCTTTCCCCCCATTGGTTTTTGCAAACATGGAATTCATCCAAGTAGGACTTGCAAACATTTGCATAAGTGGTCCCTTGAATGTTAGGATGCACTGTATGCTTAAGAAATTTGTGGCAAACCTTGTAAAACCGGGGCGACAAAGATCTCTACCACATGTATATTCTCTTCTCATCAAAGCAAGCACCCATGAGTGATTATATATGAACTTTGTGATTTTTTTAGCCTTTTGTACACACTCATCAATGCGAGGGAAACTATTCAGGTTAGCAAAGTTCTCTAACATCAAGTCGATGCAATGCGCAGCACAAGGAGTCCAAAAGAGAGTACCATACTTGTCTTGCAATTTTTTTCCAGCACTTTTATATGATGCATCATTATCAGTAATAAATTGCACAACATTTTCAGGACCTACTTGTTGAACAATTTCATCAAACATCTTAAACAAAGTCTCAGCATCCTTTGTAAGTCCAGAAGCATTAGTAGATTTCAAGAACATGGTACCTTTTGGGCTATAAACCAAAAAATTAATAATTGGTTCTTGTCTTTGGTTTGTCCATCCATCAGCCATAATAGAACAATCATAAGTTTTCCATGTTGTTTTAACATCAAAGAGATATTGTTGAACTTCATTCACACAGTCTCTAAGAAGCATACCTCTTAACTCATAGACATTTGGGACTTTGAAACCACTTCCCATACTTGCAATTGCATCAATCATTAGCTGATAAAACTTTGAGTTCACAGCATTGAAAGAAATATTAGTATCATACCACCATCTAGCCGTACTCATCTTCGCTCGGTGCACAACAGTCTTGGACTGTAATACACTTTTGATAGTAGGTTGGGCATCGGCAGTTACTCCAGGAGCAAAGAAACTCTTGACTCATTTTATTTTCTTTGAAGAATTAGCCATACTTTGACTGCTACTCGGTCGTTTCTCCCCTGATATTGGTTGGTTTAATAGGATGTCCTCTTCATCATCTTCACTCAGAGATTGATCGGCAAGGTCAGGGATTATTGGACCTCCTATCTCTTTATTGATTGTCCTTCTTCTCCCCTTTTCTTGTTTGCTATCATCTAGGAGTTGCTTCATTTGCCATTGAACATCCCTAGATACTTTAGGACATTTGGAAACATTTCCTGCAACTCCAGCTAAATGCTCCTTGAGACGAGTAATTCCACCACCTTTAATGAGCTTATGACAGTATAAACAAATGCATTGGTTTCTCTTTCCTTCCACTTTTTTTACAATGTGCCCAAGCAGGATCATCATTTCATGTAGAACTTGAATTTTGAGGAGGAGTTGCATTGTCAGAACTCGGTGTAGCACTGTTAGATACTGTTGCACTAGACGTTGCCATTTGTTTAAAGAAAAAAAAATAAGATTGGTATGCCTAGAAGTAGAACACAAAAGCTAGAATATAAAAAAGCAATAACATTGGTAGTTAAACATTAGTAGTTAACCAAAAGCAATAAATTAACCCAAATTCTTATTCTGATTACATCCATTCACAAATAAAAAATGAGAACTCAAGCCAATTGGACATGACCAATTCATCAATTTCCTATTTGCAATGTTTTGTTATCAAGAAATCATTTCATTTTCGAGCACTTCCAAGCAGTGAAAAATGAATACATAGCAAAAATAATAGGAACCCATTGTGGATGAATCTTCAATTTATAATAAGAAATAAATTGAGTTAACCAATATTTTCTTCTAGGGATAGATTATAAAAATGATGGCCAGCTAATTTTCACTGACAATTCACTCACAGTCACAATTCACAAAGCAATTCACAAAGCAATAACAATATAACTACTTAAATAAAAATCAATTACATTAGACCAAACCAAATGTAAAATGAAAAAAAAAAAAGCAATGAAACCAACCTGGATCCGTGAAGAGCTTTTTCCGGCAGAAGTGGAAGTGAGCTGGTGGACAGTGGAGGATGTAGTGGCGGAGCTGTAGAAATGGGGAGGAGAAACTTCGATCGATACTGTAGGCTCTGCTCGGTGTGCTCGCTGGCGCTGCTCTTCTCGGCGTGCTTGCTGCTCGCTGGTGAACAAAATCGACAGATGCAAGAAGTGGAGTGAGGGTGGTGGTGGGTAGGGGCTGTGCCACTGTGGCGGTAGAGCGGATAAAAATAAAAGAGGAGTTGGAGGTGGAGCTCTTTCCGGCAGGCTGTGCTGCTCGACTCTCTCTGTCTGTTGCCTGCTGAAATTGCGAAATGCGAACGGCAGAACGAAATGAATTAGGAATTTAGTATTTTAGGTCAGGATTTCCTTTTTTTTTTTTTTTTTTTTTTTTTTTTTTAACGTTTTTTAAAGGCTGTACCGCATAGAACCGGTACAGCCGAATCGCCGATACAGCGAAATATCCGATACAAACCGGTACAGACCGGTACGTAATCCGAGACGCCGGCAGCCTATTCCGTTCTGTTTTTTGTCCGGTACCGGTATGTTCCTGCCGGTACGGCCGATACGGGACGAAATTCAAAACACTACTTTAGCCATCCACGTAAAAAATAAAAAATAAAAAAGTGCATAAAGTTAATAAATGCAGAAAATTAAATAAATAAATAAAGTGGGACATTTAGCCATCCACTTAAAAATAAAAAGTGCTTAAAATAAATAAACGTAGAAAATTAAATAAATAAACAAAGTGGGGTGTTTAGCCTTCCACTTAAAAATAAAAAGTGCTTAAAGTAAATAAACGCAGAAAATTAAATAAATAAAGAAAAGTGGGGTTTCTAGCCGTCCACGTAAAAAAATAAAAGTGCATAAAGTAAATATTTGCATAAAAGTAAATAAATAAAGAAAAGTATGGCTTTTAGCCGTCCACGTAAAAAAAAAATAAAAGTGCATAAAGTAAATAAATGTAGAAAAGTAAATAAATAAAGAAAAATGGGGCTTTTAGCCGTCCACGTAAAAAAAAATAAAAGTGCATAAAGTAAATAATTGCAGAAAAGTGAATAAATAAAGAAAAGTGGGGCTTTTTGCCGTCCACATAAAAAAATAAAAGTGCATAAAGTAAATAATTGCAGAAAAGTAAATAAATAAAGAAAAATGGGGCTTTTTGCCTTCCACATAAAAAAATAAAAGTGATAAAGTAAATAATTGCAGAAAAGTAAATAAATAAAGAAAAGTGAGGCTTTTTGCCGTCAATGTAAAAAAATAAAAGTGTATAAAGTAAATAATTGCATAAAAGTAAATAAATAAAGAAAAGTGGGGCTTTTAGCTAACCACATAAAAAAATAAAATAAATACGCATAAAGTAAATAAATGCAGAAAATTAAATAAATAAAGAAAGTGAGGCGTTTAATCATCTACTTAAAAAAATAAAAAGAAAATGCATAAAGTAAATAAATGCATAAAAGTAAATAAATAAAGAAAATGGGGCTTTTGGCCATCAACATAAAAGTAGGAGGTATAACCTTCCATGAAAAAAAAAGAGAAGAAAATAACAATAAAGAAGAAAAAAAGAAAAGAACAAATAAGTAAACACATAAAAATTTATTGTTAGTTTCTGCAAAGAGCAAAAAATAAGATTAGTGACTTGAATGAAAGAATATAATAAGATGAGGGTTTAAAAGAGGGTTATACCTAAAGGAAAAAAAATTTAATCTCCCAGAAGAGAGAGGGTCGTGACGGGGGGAGGGCTGGCGAGGCCGAGAGAGAGAGAGAGGGTCGTGACGGGGGAGAAGGGAAGGTGGTGACGGGGGAAGGGCTGGAGAGAGAGAGGGCGGCGAGGAGGGAGGAGGGAGAGGGTCGTGACGGAAGAAGAAGGGAAGAGAGGAGGAGGAAGGGCGAGAGGAAGAGGAAGGGCGAGAGGGAGGCC
>KK903304.1:0-13734 GCA_000696445.1 Aquilaria agallochum
TTTCGAACACCCGGTTTAACCCGTTTCACTTGGATCCTGGAGGGTTTCGGTTAAATTCCGCTGCGCTGTTTGGCTTTCGAAACCCAACAGTTATGTATTATTGCATCCCGCTCCACAATAATACTAGACCAGGGACATTTAAGTATATCATTATTCTAGGGTTACGATTATGTTTGTTAAGTTACGCAGAAACAAAACAACAAACATAATTGCTGGATTAATGCCTTAATAAATTATCATGACTCAATGTGTAAAAATACAATCATCTCATGATTGGCTTTTGGGCACAACACTAACAGGTAGAAGTTGGAGAACTTGTGTACCGACCCACCATGAAAAAGCTACATGGATTGTTATATGAGTGTCATAAGTGATTCTCAAAGTGATCATGGTATATGTAGTCCTTTGACCTAAGGTCATCAAGGTTCCCTACATGTGAGTCACATACATTGATACTTCCCTTTGTTGCTCATAACTGAGTGAACTTGAAGGAGGTGATTGGGTATGTCACATATCATGTAGAGGGATTTGTATGATCAAGATGGGATTTGTTCCCCCTATGTAACGGGAGTGATATCTTCGGGCCCCTTGATAGAGTGAGACTTAGAAAATGCATGGCCATGCTCGGATAAGTTGCTATATGATATCAATGTCATCAGTTTAAGTTAGTCTACTCGGTAATCAAGAAACTAAAGATTGGGCTATACGAGAGTGACACATTCTATGTCTTATGCTTAGTCTTGATATCTTGGACAAAGGGACAATGGCATATATGGGTAATGATCATAAAGGTTTAGTCAAATCACTGACAATCTTGTCACTTGGGCAACAATGATGTGTTGCTAGACATCGTTCATTGCTTATGATCATAAATGTGATTTGCGATAATTGCCAATGTGGTAAGAGCCTATTGGGTCGCACACATAGAGCTATTTGGATTATTAGAGTGCATGGGCTAATTATTTGGGTTATGGTTTCATGATAATTTCATGTTAATAATTGGCCAAAAAGTTAAGCCATTATTAAACCTGAAATTAAAGCCTTATTGGATTAGAGCTTTGAAACCCATTAGGCTTGTAAGTTGAGTCTCACTATAAATACAACATATAGTGAGAAATTCACAGCCTAGCCCTAGCCTCCCAAAAAAGGCAGCCACATTCTTTTCTTGCTATTCCTTGGAGGACGCAAGCTAGCACTGTTAGCACAAGAGAAACGCATCTGCCAGGATGTGGTGGAAGCATGGTGATCCTGAGAGGCATGTGTGGATGCCATAGAGAGCTTGAACACGTCAACTATTTAGGTTTTGTGATTCGACTCTATAGTTGGGTGAGAGATCTCAACCAAAATTAGGTATGAAAATTTTTGAACACCCAGTTTACCCTGTTTCACTTGGATCCTGAAGGGTTTTGGTTAAATTTCACTGTGCTTGTTTGGCTCCTAAAACCCTACAAAGCAGGCTACATAGTAGAGTAGAGGTGCATTTTCTTACACTTTTATTATGGGAGTAAGCGCTTGAGGTCAAAACCAACAAGGCCTTAAGCTAACAGTATGGTGGTTCTTTTTTAGTATGGACACGGAGTTACTAACAAGTTGTTCAAAAAGGCATTAGGACTCGCAAAGGAGTTAGTGGAGTCAGACAGATGATCGGCAAGGTGCAGGTTGGCTTACCCAACTTAGTTGGAGCATGGGCAACATGCCCATGGTGTAAAAGTTTGCTGAAGATCAAGAATGGATCATGAGGGCATTAGGGCTTATGCCCAAGGTGCAAGAAGGATGTTGCTTTAGAGCCAATTCATTTCAACTTAATCCAAATTGGCTTTTTTTTTACATATTTTTTATTTGAAACAAATTTTATTTAAAATCCAATATTATGAAGGTGTAATAATCGATTGAAAATACATTTTTCATAGTCTTATTAAATTTTCATGAATTTTTCTAGTGTTAGGCATTTAAAAAGAAAAATTCATAAAAAATTAATAACATCATGAAAATTTACTTTCAAATGAATTATTGAACTACATAATATTGGCTTTCATATGATATTGGTTTGAGTAAAAAAAGATGTAAAAATAAGAATAAGCTATTTTAGATTAAATTGACTTAAGTTAAAATGAATTGGCTCTGAAGGCATGTGCCTAGGAAGCTAATTTTTGTGCTTATGGGCTTGGTTAGGGCAAAGCCAGCCTAGGAACAAGTTCCTAATAACAGTTGCCACAAGTAGATGACCTAGTACACTAAAGCAGTAGTTGAAGTTTCACCTTGGCTACTTAAGTGGTCGGGGTAGGCAACAGCCATACAGGTGCCAGAATTGACTGGTAATAGTAGTGAACTCATGGGCAGGTCAAGGCTAGTGCGAGGTAAGTTCCTAACCTTCCACTAGTAGTTTAATCTCTTGTTGGTGATTCTGGCTTCCGTTTACTAGCATAGTCTTGTTTGGCATGTTGAGCAATTTTTTTTTAAAAAGGCTAAGGGTGAACCTGAGTTCATTAGTACCCAAAAATGCACTAAGTGTCAGGGTGATACCCAGAGCCTAGGACCCACTTTGTAGTGCATAAAACCACATAAATGGAGGCTTGATTGCCTTTGATTGGAAGTGCTCTAATGTTCCATAGGCTACATTCTTTCATACGTTAACTTGGTTGGCCTATTTAAAATTAATAGTTAGCTAAGTAACTAGACGAGTTCCTAAGAGAATGTGAGCAGCAAAGCAATTCAACAAGGCACCAAGAAGGTAAGTAGGTAAGACATGAATTTTTATTTCTAAACACGTTATGCAGATGGAAGCCATGAAAAGAAACAAGGAGCAAAGAACTCATTTATAGGGTAAACAGAAGGATAATTTTGTTCATCCATTAGTTGTGTACCCTAGTTTATAACCAGTAAGAACAAACCAGTTGCTGAGGGTTGGTTTTGGCCACTGATTACTAGTAAGAGAACATGAGTAATAGGAACAACTACCACGGACCAAGGGATAGCATCTGATTTGTAGTCACCATCCCAAGGTTAAGTGGAGTCAAGGCTTACCAAGATGACTTGTAGGAGAAAAGGTCCTAAACTAGTGAGGCTATCTGAGTAAGTGAAAGACTAAGTCTAAGATGGAGCTGAGGAACTTGTGGTAGCTTGTAGTTGCTTTTTGTGGTAGAAGTTATTGGAAATTTGAAATATAAGTCACGAATGGACAAGTGATGCCAGGAAGGGTAAGCTCTGCTTAGACTCATTGGGGTAAAGTTCACTATAACTAATTAAGAGATAGCTTAGGATGGTCGTAATGGAATCTCCCACCCAGCTATGTGATTCACTTAGTAGTTTGAAAGTGCTAAGTGAGTATGGGTACAGTTGTGCTCAAGTAGTTGTGTTTGTGACTTTGGTAGTTGTTGGCATTCATCAGAGTACAGGAAAGTCAAGGTTTGAAACCAGAGTTGAGTTGGTTGAGTTAAGCTAGTCAAGAGCCTAAAGTAAGTGTGAATTTTATTGGACCCTAGTGCTTCATAAAGGAAGGGCCTATGACTCACAAGACTAGATAACGGGTTGGCAGGTAAGTCTGACAACTCCAAAGGATGGTACCGACCCTAAGGTGTCTGGGAAACGCTTTAATGCGCTAGGAAGAGTTATAGCAGATGAGCCACCAAAGGAGTTCCCAATTGCTAGCTACCCCCTGTTAATGAGTAGGGTGAAGTGATGAAGTTAGTTTTCCCACCAAGGAAAATGATGTTAGCATGATAGATTGGATCCACACTCATCCTAATAAGAGCTTGGCATGGTATAGTTCATGGTATGGTAGTTAATGATCTCCAGAAGGTACCGAGGTACTTTGGTAGTAGTGTAGGGCCGAGTTGCCTAAAAAGTGAAGACTTAGTGTGTAGCCTTCATGCACCAAGGATACTATGAGTAGAGTGACCAAAGCATTAAAGACTTACATTCTAGGGTGTGCCAAGACTTATAACTCATGGTAGACCATTCGATCAAAAGAGCCCAGAGTATAGTCGACCATGGAGCGGAGTATGCCTTGGGTGCTAGGATTGTGTAATGGTGAAGCCATAGTATACTGGTGACACGCTTTATCTAGTGGTTGTTTCCAATACTGAGTACCAGGATGACGATGAAGAACCATCAGTGCTAGGGTTAGTGGACAAGTTTTGTGCTTGTTAAGCTATCTTGATCTAAAAGGTTTTGGTAAAAGGAAATCAGGTGCTTGACCTAGGATTAGACTTCTAAAGTGCAAATGTTGGTGGACAAGTGCTAAACTTGTTAAGCTAACTTATGCTAGGAGGTTTTGCACCAAGGGAAGTAAGGAGAAGTTGTTGGTCACCAGATTTATTAGGACAGAGTGGAGTTATCAGAGATCCTTCAACAGTGTTTGTATGTTAAACATAGTGGAGTACCCATACCATAGTCTTCAAAGTGAAGTAGTAATAAGGTGCTTTTAGACCAAGCAAAGTTAAGGAAGGTTAGGGGAATAGTGAGCAATGTAGTTGAGGTTGCCCGTTGGTATGAGCACAAAGAATAACAACAGCAATAGTACCTATACAGGTGAGGGCCCAACCTAAATGCTGATGGCATTAGTTAAGCAAGTTAGGTAGGTAAGCACCGGGTGAGTAGTTGCAAAGTTGACACCCTTTGCTAGGTTTTGCTGAGATATGCAGGGACTATATCCTAGGATTTAATCTTAAGGTAGGGAGATTCAATTTGGAGGACCAACTTTTCCAAGGTGGGGAGAATGTTATAGCCTTCTAGGCAGCGGACCGTCAACGGCCAAGTGAGACTTATCAAACAAGTCAAAATCCTTAGTTTAATGCCTCAATTAGTTTGAATAAGCAACCCAAGCAAGTGTTTAAAAGGTAGATGGTTCCTAGTTCAATTTGGCACCTAAGTGTCACCAGGGCCAAAATGGTTATTTTGTAACCCAAAGTGATAGGTTTTGAATTTAAGCTTATAAGTTGTTCTTTTGGACCTAAGTGACAAGAAACTAAAGAGTTGGACTAAATTGCCGAGTCTTATGACACTATTTGAGCATAGGGTCTTTTTGGCAAAACTAAAGAAGTTGAAGGGCTAAAGTGAGAAGATTGATTTTTAAGTCATTTTGGGACATTTGGCAACCACTATTCATCATCTTTAACCTCCAAAACCGTAGCTCTTCGTCTCTTCTTCAATTCCATGGCCAAATCTTCACGAAAACATCAATTCTTGGTGGAAATTGAATCTCCGAGAGGTACCCATCCATGGGCAAGCTTGTTCTTGCAAGGATTTTGAATGGTGAGCTTGGATTGGCATTTTTGGTGCTTATGAGCCATAGGTATATGTTGAGCTTATTGATTCCTTGATGTTCTTGGTTTCTTAAGCTTCCATAAGCTTGGGTTTAGCTTGGTTGAGCTTAGTTTCATGCCTTATAAGTTGGATTTTGCTTGGAATCATAGGAACATCCTAGTGGAGCCTTTGATGCTTGTGGATGCTTCATTCTTGCTTGCTCTTCCCAATTGGGGAGGGATTTAGTTATGACATTCATATGATGCATGTCTTAGTTGCTTGAATGTTGGTTTCAAGTAGTTTGGAAGATATGCGCAGGTTATGGTAGAATTTTCTTGCGGTGGACTAGTGGTAATCAAGCTCTTGGGTAGTGTAATTAAGCCCTTGATGCTTGGTTAGTTTGGCATAGTAATGGCATATTATTTTATTCCTAGATTTCTAGAGCTTGTGGAGGCTTGTGTTGGGTGTTTAGGAGGTGTTGGATACCCCCAAAGTGTCTATAGACACTAGGTGAGGAAACAGGGCACGTTTGGACCCAAACAGTGATACTGTTCACGATGCATCACCACTGCGTTGCCATTCCCGACGATGCATCGCCAAGACCTTAAGAGCATTGGCACACTGTAGTATTTTTGGCATAACTTTTCACTTGGGTGTCCGATTAGGGAGATTCAAGATTCCACATGAAGCTAAGAGGAAGAGCTATAATTCCATGCTATCAACCATGCCCCAATCTGCCCAAGTTATTTTTGGATTTATTTACACATGAAGGGGCCTAAGAGTGCCTAAGGGGACTTGAGGTGGAAGGTGCTTAATGGTGCCTAAGTACCTCCCATGGCTCTTTAAAGCACTGGGTGTTGAATAAAGTCTTCTTGGGTATAAAGAGAGCTTGATGGATGATAATTTGGAAGAATTTTCATGTGCTACAATGGGGCATTAGGTAAGGTTATGGGGGTTTAGCACCATTGGCAGTCTAGTTGTAGGCTTGGAGCTTAAGACGCCAATAAGAAACCCTAGTGCACGTGAGGAGTTCTTTGGAAGCTATTAAATTGAGTCCATCCATAGCAAGTCTTACCATAATAGTGTGAACCAAGTAATGGTGGATAGTGGAGGACCATGGATGAAGGCTTAGTGCGCTTGAGGCCGAGCCAAGTTATGCCTTGCAGCACTAGTGAAAGCTTAGTGCATCCTTGGTAGGTTAAATGATGAGGCTTAGTACCTTGGTGGTCTAGGTGAGCTTATTAGGTTAAGTGTTACCACCTCACAAAAATGGGATAATTACAAGTGTAGCATAATGGTCAGAAAACCATTATATTGTGTAATTCTCTTCATAGTGATTGAAGTATGAGGGGTAAAAGGTATAATGAACACCTCCTTAAAAGTGTTCTAAGTTGGTAACTTGGCCCCCAAGAAAAGCCTTAAGGGTTGCTTGTTTTTCAATTAATCTATGGAGCTTTTTGTAAGGTTTTGGAAATTCCGGTACTTAATTGAAAAATTCTCAAGAAAGAGCCTTGGAGAGTTATGGGAAGTATATGAATGATATGAAAGTGCTATTGGAGGACCAAATTGCTCATGGAAGATAAGTTTGGACTAAGGAAGCACTAAAGACATTAAGGACCTAAATGTCTTAGTGTAAACCTTAAAGTGTTTAAGTTTTTGACTTAAGTCAAAGGTGAAATTGTAGGGTTATCCCACCATGGGGGAGGCGGTGTTGGCTTGATAAATAGTCAAAAAGGTGGGAAAACGTGGACCAATAAGTTTAGGACAAAGATGGGCAAAGAAAATGGCATAAAGCATGATTAAGGCTAATAAGGATGTTTAGTGTTCTAAAGCTAATTTAAGAAGCCAAACTCAATTTTTCTTCCATCATATTCGACCCAACTAGCCACCACCATCCTCCACACTTCTTCCATAGCTCCTCCATAGCCACCATACCTCCAAGATTGAATTTGAAGGAAAAAGGAAGCAACTAGAAGCAAACTAGAGCTATTGCTTGAATACTTCAATGATCAAGCTTCAAATTTGGCCTACTTATCTTGGTAAGGGTTCTCTTGCTCTCATGGATTGTTTACTATATTTTCAAACATCCATGGAGCTAGGGCTAAATCTTGGAAGAGAGCCATGAGCTTGATGAACCAAGCTTAGTGAGGGGAGTGCACTTATTGAAGGTTTTGTGACCTAGTGTGAAGTGCACAATGATGGCAGTGAANGGTTTCTAGAGCCCAAAGTTAGTACTAACTAGTGTTAAAATCCTCCTAAGACCAAGCATTAGCTTGAGGAGGGATGCCATAGTGATTTACTTAAGTTTATTGCATGTTTTATGGACTAACCTATGGTTTATGTTGCTGCCGCATTTCATGTGTTTGTTGGTTGTGAATGGCTGCTACATTTGGTTGCTGTATCTTGTATATATGCATTGTGGTTTTTTGTTTTAGTGTCTTTTGATGTAGGTTTTAATGAGGGTCACATTTCCTTAAGAAACCAAGTGTTTTTCTTACTATATTTCACAATGAAACTTACTCCCCTTAATTCTGCCATTTCAGGTCCAGCAGAAAGATCACATTCAAACTAACCTTTTTCGTTTTAGTTTTGATCTGAAATTTTAGTTATTTTAACTTCCATGTATCTAGTTGTGATCTGGAAAGTTTGGTGATTTTAGGAGCACATTTGGTATATTTAGTGATGGTGCTTATTGTGTTATGCAGCAGCTGTCCAACATCCTGTGTCTGGAGTCCATTGTGTCTCAGGCACTCTTGTAACTTGGGTATGTATTTAGCTGGGTTAAGATCATTATATAGCATGTATGAATGTACATGTAGTGCATGTAGAATGAGATAAGTATGTGAACATTTCAGTAATGTTTTGGCTATGTACATGATGTGGTGCAAAGCTGCCTAAGTGTGAATGATAGGCTGCTTACTTCTAAATTTTGTTTTGGCAGCATAAAGTTGCTAGATGCAAGAGCATGTAATTCCTATGTGTATTGGACATGTATGGGATAGCCTTGGAGGGCTTACCCCTTGTGAATGAAGAGTTTGCTCACTTATGAAATTTTGTATGGGCAAAATGGTCATAAAGTGATCAGAATTTTGACTCTGCACTCAAAGTTCTATATCTCCCTATGTAGAATGAATCTTGGTATGAAGTTTTGACCACACCTAGAGCACATCTAGAGGTTGAACCAGGATTTTTAATTTCTGAATTTGGAGCCCTGTAGGCAAATATATGAGGTTGCAAATTTGGCCAAGTAACTATTCATTTGGTCAGAATTTTGTAACCAACTTAAAAAATCCATAACTTGGTCCATAGGTGGGCTATTGATGTAAAACGAAATTTCTTAGTTTGCTTAAAGACTCTACTTGATAATGAAGCAAATAAAATAGGGGGTTATATGGGTAGATTAATATAGTTTTTTGGAAGAAGTTTTAGGTGCAGTGGCTGGTCACTTACACTTAATAAGATTGCCTAATGTGTGGTAGCCAAGATTAAAAATTGTGCTAGTGTTTTCCTTCCTTGCTGCAATGGTGTGCATAAAATGTGAATATGTGTGTAATGGTTGGACCAATATGCATGCATTCACATAGTGCCCAAGAGGGCCACTTGGGTATGCACATTAAGGATATTGTTCTGATGGCCTATAGAACATACCAATCCTGGGAGTTTTAAATGCACAATTTTGGTACCACAACTGGACTACCCCGAAGTGGGTAACATTAAGACACCAAGTGGAAGACTTGTGTGCCTATTTTGGTGGAGGCTCAGTACCATAGTGGCCTAAGTGAGCCAATGGCTTAAGGCACTATGTGGGAGCCTAGTACGCCTAGTGAGTTTCTTATAGCAGAAGTAAAGAGCATTTACCATGTTCACCTACACAACAACCAAAGGAAGGTTAATTTACTATGTCAGTAAGCTAAAGCTTACTAGGAGCGAGTTAGTGGCCAAAACTCGTTAGGCACGAAGTGACATCGTGGGAGGACTAGGATAAGGAGGAGTCCCAAGGGACTCAGACATATGTGCATATATTAGCCCTCAAATTGCATTGGGCTCATAGTAGATTTCATATATTATATATATATGAGTGTCCTCAGGTTTTTGTTTAAGGTTCTAATGTTTCTTTGCAGGTACCCAAATGCCTTACTGTGAATCTTCAGATTCTTACTCCCTTTAGTGTTGTTGTGCAGATTCCATCTAGTTGGAGCCATTGATCATAGGAGTTGCTGAGCTAGTGTTTTACTTGCAGGTAAACCACCAAGTGAATCGTTATGAATTATAGTTTTACTAGTTAAGTTGTTTGTGCTAACTATAATTTTCTTGCTGCCTTGTAGTGTATAGTGGCATAAGTATGGACATAATTGACCATGGATAATCCTTTAGTATATGTATGTATGCTAGTTTGGCCTTTAATGTCTCTAGGTTGAGTAGTATTTCAATTGACTTTGGGCATGTGATAGCCAAAGGGCTATTACTCTTAAAGAACTCCCAATTGGCTTGTTGAGCACTACCCTCGGTGAGTATGTGCGACCAACTTCAGAAAATGGGTGCCCTCACTATCCTCAGAGGGAACACTACCTGATAGGCGAAGGGCGATGGCCCCCGAGATCTCCTGATTAGATAGCTAGAAACCACATTCGGTAAGAGCCTAGCCCCAACCTCGGGGAACACTCATACACCACCCTTGGCAAGGTAACATGACCAACTTCAGGAAAAGGTGTCTTTTACCACCCTCGGATCTATAAACCTACCAACCTCGGGAAAGTTGATCCACCATCCTCAACGGAGGAATATGTTTCCCGAGGTTAAGCCACACTGCCGAACGGCCTTTCCCAACAGCCCTCAAGCAAAATCTCTACCCGAAGGGGTCTCAAACCCTGAAGGGTCTTACGGAGATACGACAAAAATAGTTAAGGAGCCTCTGACAAAGAGACCTCACACATGCCCCTACCCTCTAGACAGAACGGCCTATGGCCAGCTGGAGATACCTATCTTTGAAGGTACGAATCAAATCTTACCAAACACGTGTGATGATCTGAACAGGCTGTGTCAAACGGCCTCCACCCTCCTATAAATACTTAGGAAGGACCTTGGTAAAAACATGTTGGGTTTTGGGAGCCAAACAGTGCAGCGGAATTTAACCGAAACCCTCTAGTATCCAAGTGAAATGCGGTAAACCGGGTGTTTGAAAAATTTTCAAACCTAATTTTCGGTTGAGATTTCTCACTCAACTGTAGAGCCAAATCACAAAACTTGAATAGTTGACGTGTTCAAGCTCTCTATGGTATCCACACGAGCCTCTCGGGATCACCACGCTTCCACCACATCTCGGCAGATATGTTTCTCTTGCGCTCGCAGTGCTAGCTTGCGTCCTCTAGGTAATTGCAAGAGAAGAGTGCGGCCGTCCTTTTGGGAGCGTAGGGCAAGGAGACCTGCGAATTTCTCACTAGAAGTTGTATTTATAGTGAGACTCAACTTCCAGGCCTAATGGGTTTCAAAGCCCTAATCCAATTAGGCTTTAATTTCGGGCTTAATAATGGCTCAACTATTGGGCCCATTATAAATACGAAATTATTGTGAAACCAAAACCGAAATTATTAGCCCATGCACTCTAATGATCCAAATAACTCTATGTGTGTGACCCAATAGGCTCTTCCCACGTTGGCAATGAGCATAAATCACATTTATGATCATAAGCAATGAGCGGTGTCTAGCAACACATTATTGCTACCCAAGTGACAAGATTGTCGATGATTCGACTAAACCTTTATGATCACTACCGATATATGCCATTGGCCTTTTGGGCACAACACTAACAATCTCCCACTTGCACTAAAAGCCAATCGTCCATGTATCTAATACCGATGCACCTAGAATGGCTATCATGCTTCTGCTGCGTAAGGGGCTTTGTCAGTGGATCAGCAATGTTGCTATCTGTCGAAGTCCTGCGTATCTTTACATCACCCCTCTCGATGATCTCCCTGATGAGATGATAGCGTCGGGGTATGTGTTTGGATCGCTAGTGAGATCGAGGTTCCTTAGCCTATGCGATTGATCGATTGTTGTCACAATAGAGCTCTATCGAGTCGGCAATGCTAGGAACCACTCCAAGTTTAGTGATGAACTTGTTGATCCAAACTGCCTCATTCACAGCATCAGAGGCAGCATTGTACTCAGATTATCTTGTAGAGTCAGCTACTGTCTCTTGCTTTGAACTCCAGCTCACAGCACCACCACCAATACAAAACACATAACCAGATTGCAATCTAAAATCATCCTTATTGGATTGGAAGCTTGCATCGGTGTAACCCCTTACAACGAGCTCATCTTCACCTCCAAAGACCAGGAATGCATCCTTAGTCCTTCGTAAGTACTTAAGGAAGTTCTTAACAGCTGTCCAGTGACTTTCACCAGGGTTCGATTGGTACCTACTCGCCATGCTTAAGGCATATGAGATATCAAGACGAGTACATATCATGGCATACATGATAGATCCAACTGCTGAAGCATATGGAATCTTACTCATGCGCTCTCCCTCCTCGGGTGTACTCGGACACTGAGATCTAGAAGGAGTTATACCATGTGACATGGGCAAGAATCCTTTCTTGGAATCTTGCGTGCTAAACCTCTTTAGCACCTTGTCAATGTATGCACTTTGACTTAGGCAAAGAAGCATTCTAGATCTATCTCTATAGATCCTGATGCCTAACACATAGGCTGCTTCACCCAAGTCCTTCATAGAGAAACATTTCCCCAGCCAAGTCTTCATAGACTCTAGCTCAGGAATGTCATTCCCAATGAGTAGTATGTCATCTACATACAACACCAAGAAGACAATAGCGCTCCCACTAACCTTCTTGTAGACACAAGGTTCATCTTCATTTTTGATAAAACCAAACTCTTTGATTGCATCATCAAAACGAAGATTCCAACTTCGAGAAGCTTGCTTCAGTCCATAAATGGACCTTTGCAACTTGCACACTTTATTGGCATTCTCAGGAGTGACAAAACCCTCAGGTTGTGTCATGTACACATCCTCAAGTAGCTTTCCATTTAGGAATGCAGTTTTGACATCCATTTGCCATATCTCATAATCATAGTGTGCAGCAATAGCAAACAAAATTCGGATGGATTTAAGCATAGCAACTGGTGAAAAAGTTTCATCATAGTCAATACCATGAATTTGCTTGAAACCTTTTGCAACCAATCGTCCCTTAAAGGTAATCACATTACCATCCATGTCAGTTTTCTTCTTGAAAACCCATTTGCACCCTATGGGTTTTACCCCTTCAGGTAGGTCAACCAAAGTCCATACTTGGTTTTCATACATGGATTCCATCTCGGATTTCATGGCCACTAGCCACTTCTCAGAGTCAGGCCCCGACATAGCTTGTAGGTAGGTTGTGGGCTCATCCAGATCCATGAGCATCACATCACCAGTGTGAGTCATGAGAAATCCATATCTCTCAGGCTCACGCCGAATCCTACCAAACCTACATAGGCTGTATGCTACAGGAACAGACAGTTGAACCACAACATCTTGTGGTGTATATTCAGGTTCCATTTCAGGTTCGATGTCTCCTTGTTGTTCTTGAATTTCTTCAAGTTCTACTTTCCTCCCACTAGTTTCTTTAGAAATAAACTATTTCTCTAAAAAGACACCAGTTCGAGCAACAAACACTTTTTGCTCAGAAGGATTCTAGAAATAGTAACCCTTTGTTTCTTTAGGATACCCAACAAAAAGGAATTTTTGAGATTTAGGCCCTAGTTTGTCAGAGGATTGACGTTTCACATAAGCATCACAGCCCCAAATATTCATAAAAGACAAATTGGGACGCCTCCCACTCCATATCTCATATGCTGCCTTTTGAACCAATTTAGATGGAACTCGGTTTAGTGTAAAAGCGGTTGTCTCTAGAGCATGTCCCCAAAAGGAGTTTAGAAGGTCAGCTTGACTCATCATAGAGCGAACCGTGTCTAACAGAGTTCAATTTCTCCTTTCAGATACACCATTTGATTGAGGTGTACCTGGTGGAGTGAGTTGTGATACTATACCACACTCCTTCAAATAGTCAAGGAATTCTCAATCCAAGTACTCTCCACCTCGATCTGACGAAGCACTTTGATACTCTTTCCGAGTTGATTTTATACTTCATTCTTGAATTCTTTGAACTTTTCAAAGGATTCTGACTTGTGTCTCATAAGATACACATAGCCATATCTGCTGAAGTCATTAGTGAAAGTAATGAAGTATTGAAAACCTCCTCTAGCTTGTGTAGACATAGGGCCACATACATCACTATGTATGAGTCCTAGTAAGTCATTAGCCCTTCCACTTTGCCCTGTGAATGGGGCTTTGGTCATCTTGCCCAACAAACATGACTCACATGTCTCATATGATTCAAAATCAAATGAGTCCAAGAGTCCATCCTTATGGAGCTTGGATATGCGGGTCTCATTTATATGGCCCAAGCGACAGTGCCAGAGATAGGTCGGGTT